>ML780728.1:425341-447744 GCA_009831015.1 Picea engelmannii
CAAAGGGGGAGATTGTTGGAAGATTGATTGTTGTCATTGATGTCAACCCTAGTCATGGGTTTTGGACCGCAAGATTGATAAAGGTATTTGGACATGAAGGAAAATGCACATGCATATACAACACCCATGAATGGATAGTATACGTCATGCTGTTTCCGGTGGTATGTGTCACATCACATGGATCCTCATGGTTGAGGAGAAATGATTTTTTGAAGATGACAAAGTAAATTGAAAAAGGAAGTACATGTAGGCCCTGAAAATAATTAAAGAAAATAATTACAAAATAAGAAAGTGTTAGGTCGGCCCTAATGTTAAAAGGAAGTGACATAAATGGTATAAATCAATATCATTATATATTCATTTGATATAAGTCGAATTTCAAAGGGAAGAAGAAGTAAAAGAAGGCCGGATTTCAAGGGAGGATGAAGTCTTTTGGTGATGTGTTCTAAGGTATGTTATTTTCAGGTCATCTTACCATTTTTGCTATACCTTTTTTTCTAGAATGATTCAGATGGTGAAATTGCTATGGTATTGAGAAGACATATCAAGGTACCTATGGTAAAAATTGCAGCTCTTGATTCGCTAAAATTATGGAGATACACTCTGTGGAATATAGGGTTTGTGACCAGTCCTGAAACTAGTCAATAAACAGGTGTTCTGAGTAAAATAGTCATAACTTTTTCATACAGACTCCAAATGTAGTGGGACCACTTCCATTGGAAATATCACGGACTGTAGTTTCTTGTGTGCAAGTTTTAGAATCAGATGTTAACTATTGAGCGTGGGGCATGCTGTACAAGTTGGGTCTTCTGAACAGACCAGAATTGAATAAAGTCTACCATTCTTTCTATAACCTCTTTTTGAGGAGGATTCAAGGAGTGAAAATTAGAGGAGTTTCAGATAATACATTGAGTAACATTATCTATAGGATCAGAGTACTCCAATAATTGAATAATTGAATAAATTGAAGAAGTCTCAGAAAGCATTATCAGGTTCTATGTGATGATTGGTTGATGGTGATGATTTAATGTAAAGTTTTATTATCTCTCATACATTCTTGGGTGGAAGGAAGGGGCAAGGATAGAGAGTTCAAATATCTCTTGATATTGGAGGATTGTATTTTCCTCTTGGAGGTTTATCCCTCCCTTTACATTTGGAAGATGTAGCTACCTTTGGAAGTCATTACTTCCCTTGAACAAAAAATATTGATTATTTCTCATATATTGTGCATGGTGTATTGTGGTGTATTGGTGTAACTCTTATACTATTGTTCATTGCTCATTGGATATAATTGAATGTTTTGAGTATAAGTTGAAAAATGTTTTTAAATTGTACTTGATACTGATTCACCCCCCTCTCAGTATCAACAATCTCTCCCTTTAACATCATGAGAAAAATGATAACTCCCCCTGTCGGTATGTTTCCATCTATCTGCATGCTTCTAATCTTTATATCCTAATTTCTTTCTCTAGTGATTTCTCCTCCCTTTACTTATTTGCAAGATGTCGGGTTGATAAATGTAGGGCTTCCTATATATGTTTCCTTTCCTATATTCCAGTGTTGTTTATTGTGCATTGGTGCTTTCTGTTGATTTTTCATACGAGATGTTATTGTATGTGAATGAATATATTATTATAGTGATGGGTGTTCTATATATAAAGAATATATGTTGACTGTTATCACTGAAATATCATCTGCAACATTTCACACAAATGGTTACAGAAACACAACAATGCCAACAACAATTAGTTCACTTGAAGCACTGAAATGCATTCAAAAGGAAAAAAACTATAGAATTGGGTCAAAAATTGATATGCACAAATTCACCAAAGGAAACACGCGCACAATGCGCAGTGTGCGCGGGCCAACAAAGCCCTCCGATCACATAATGCGCCAAGTGTGTGACTTTGTAGGAGAAAATCCGTGCACTTTTATGAATGATGCATTTATGGATCTTGTCAGCCTCTCAACCACTTATGGACCATCTCCCAACACAATTTGACCTTCATATCCAAGGGAATATGAATGGGGGGCTGGTCAAGGACTAGAGAGTGCCCTAAAAGGCCCCTTGTTCAAACCAAGAACCAATTACATTTTACCTTGAATAAATTCTATAAATAAGAGCCATGGGTGCACTAAGAAACCAAGATCTTCATAGTATTTTTATGCTGAAAGAATTCTCCCTTGAGAATCCTCTTTTCTCTTTGGAGCCTTCAAGCATCATTGCAATAGGCCATTCCACTCACCTCTTGAGGGAATAGGCATTGTTGTTCTTCACCATTTTCTTCCATTGTAATAAGAGATATCCATTAGGGAACTCAATAGCCCTCCCAAGGAGGAATAGGGGACTCATAAGTCCTCATTTTTCTCCACAGTGTTTTTCCTACTAATCTATTGATCCATTGGTAGCATTATGTTGGTCATTGGTTGATTTTTATGGTTCTAAGTTTCTCATGCTTTCTAACTTTCATTTCTTAGTTGTTTTAGTTTATTTATTTGTTTATACATGTGTTTGGCTTATTTAACCCACTCACAAACTTATGTCTTGTCTAGCAGGCTCATCTAGACATGCAAGTGTTGTTTTTTTTCTCACCCAGGTGACAAAACCAACACAACATATTGGCGACCATACTAGGAATAGGTATCAAATTCCACCCTATTTAGGATTAGAGAGCACTTCCTTTTAATCAATTTGTCTTGCAAGTACCAAAACCATCCTAGCCCAACCTATAAAAGGAAAAATTTAGAGATGGAGGAGGAGTATTTCACTTGAAAATTCCCCCGCCGACACGTAACAGGAAGTGCATAGATTTTCTTGCCCACAAACGTGCACTGTGCATAGAAAATACTTCTTTGTACTATGCATTGTGCTCCCATTGTGCACCTGTCAGTGTTGTAACCTGTTCATATCTCTAGTTTTGTAAAAATTTAAGGATTTTTATGATGATTTGAAGGCCCCTAGCCTTCAGATATTTTCTTTCATACACTTTGTAAGGAAAATGCACTCCACTTAGAATCCTTTCCCATATGAAAGGTTAGATAAACATAGGCACTTAGGGGGTAAAAAGAACCAAATATTCACCTCTTTTTCTTTGGTTTCCACATGGATGGCTTGTTTGGTTTGTAAAATTTTAAGTTTAAATTATTGCTATCATAGATACATCACTTACATTGGGTCTAGAAGTTAACTTTGACCCTTGAGGATTCTCTTCTCTCGCACCCTAGTGTGAACTTGAGAATCAGAAAGGTGGTTAAAGGGACATTTCATCTCCCTTAACAAAAATCTTTAAGAGAGGACAAATCCCCCCTATGGTTCCTCTTAGTTTTTTGAAATCATCTTAACATTGTAATTGCCCATACATGCCCACATGTTGCAAAATTAGGACAGTTTCTTGAAATTTATTTCTTAGTTTATATCACAATATAGGGAAGTTTAAGGATCAAAGTAACGAGCCCATACATTCCCACATGCTTATAATCTAGGTTAGTTTTCAATCTTTCTTAGTGTAAACAACATCTAGGGAGTTTAAAGGATTTGTAAGGACCCATATGTCCACATGCTACTTTTTTAGGGATTTTAAAATTCTGCAAGGTTGTACGAATGACACATAGTAAGCTAGGTAACAAAGATTTTTAAGGACCACATGAAGTCCACATGTTTCAATCTCACACCTAACTTATTAAAAACTTGGCACACTTTCTCACTTACTTGCACACAAAGTCACTCCCCACACACATAATTTCTATTTTGAATTGTGGAAGTTGAAGTCAGTATTCTCTAAATGAATTTTGAAATGTCCCACTACTTATTTGGAAATTATTCACACCCATTAATTCAAATGAGATTGGTTCACACCCCCAATCTCTCAGCCCACCACATCTAAATTGTTTATAAAAAACTCACTATGTTTTCCTCCACAAGAGGTGACAAAAGAATGTTTTTAGTCTAGGTAGGATCTCGGGGGTAGGCATCCAAATAACCCCCTGTTATCTGGTTCTCACATTTTCAAACATTAGAAGTTGAAAAATAGGGAACTTTCAAATCCTCCAAGTCAAGTGTTCCTACACATAAGGTATGGAGATACCCATGAAGGTTTTAAGGTCAAGGTCCATGTTGTGCTACTTATATGTGTAATATAATGCACTCATTAATTATCAACCCAGGATTTGTAATCAACAGAGTTACAAGACACCAGTAAGGAAGGTAATTCTAATGTCATGAGTATAGAACTATTCTAGATTATGCATGCTAGAAACAAAACAAACTAGAAAATCAAAACACACTTTGGTTGTCTTTCACAGAGAGGCTATCCACCCCATTATGGCACATGCAAGTATGAGATGGAGTTCTTTTGATATATCAACTCTGCTATCTGACCCAGAAAACTAACTATGCAATCACACTTCTGAAAGGGAAATCACACATCAATCATCCAGACATAGCATGGGTGGTTCAATAGTCAATATACTAAGTATGTTGTGGTTCACAATGTGTTGTTGTGAACGTCACTATTTCTCCTTCAAATATGTCTAACTACTGCTGCCAACATTAATGTCCATGAAACGAAATCAAATTCATAAAAACAGAAATAGAGCATATGAAAAAATAGATCTCTAACAAATCGAAACCTAAACTGAACTATACTGCTATCATCTGAAAAGATCAAAGCTTCAACTAGTCTAACATTTATACTATTGAAATCAAATACTAACACTAATCTATAAGGATGTTGACCTTTGTTGGGCGGTGCTCCCTTGACACTTCAATAGGTCAGTGACTGGAGTCTACAATAAGATTTTTTTCAATCCACACATTCCTCTTACTTAAGTTTTAAAACATAGAATTAAACTATGCTAACAACTCAACTCACATTCATTCATAAATGATCAAGACCTGGAAATAATTGACATCCTTCTATTAAAATTCAACTCAAAATCTATTATACAATATGTAACACTGCTTCACATACTGTGTTATGCTAACTCTCTACTACCTCCACCATCCTTGCTATGACTATTTAAACAGTCTTAGTCGTGAAACACAAGGAGGTGAAATCTATAGCAAATCAGTCAATTGTCAAATTTATATATTCGGTTACATATTTTAATCTTCATCCTCATGACACGAAGTGTATGACGATGAAGCAATAAACAAAAAATATTATCATAACCTTTCTAGAGCTTTAATGATTCAGCAAACATCCAACAATTATCTTTGGTACGATCTGGGGTTAAAATTGGTATATTTTTCTTCCTATATTGGTACCGGATCGTGACAGGTGAGATTCGGCAAATGGCACTGGATCCGAATAGTATGCAAGTGGTTGGTACCGGACTAGAACAATCTGCGGTCGTTGGTACTGGATCGCGACAGTGGATGGTTCGGTACCAAATCTGAATGAAATGTATGCTTGGTACTGGATTCAGACAGTGGCAATTTGGAGCATAAATACCTGATGGCTGAGTTGGTACAGAAAGGCTGGAATCATCTAGAGGTCAAAGGTTACACATGGAAAATTAAAACATTAGTACATCAAACATTTAGTCTCCTAGCTCAATAAAGCACAAAAATGCATGAATTAATTATACTTTACCTTATGACCTCATCAATGGCTAATGGTAGTGTTCTTTTTCATTTATCCAAGCTTAGGTAAGCCAAAAAGGTATAGATGAGGAGTATAATAGGGTAGTGGGGATGTCAATTTATAGGCTCAACATTCCCCCATGCCAAAACCATTGCATGTCCTCATGCAATTGAAACAAACCCAAATTTTTTCAAAATTTGAGACTCCATTTTTTACTTCTATGGATCAATGATGTTGATGGCTGAGGCTTCTGCTTTCAGCTCCCTTTCTATGACCCTAATTTATTGTAAGATTCTTAGTACCTTCTTGAGCTTATTAGAAGTCTCTTCATGGTCATCTTGAAGTTGCTGGTTGGTTGCCTTCAGTTGCTCATTTTCCTTTTTGATATACCTGTCCAATAGTTGGTATTCCTTCACTTCTTGTTTGAGTTCATGGTTTTGTTTTTGCAGTTCCCCAATCTTTTTCTTCATCTGTGCTTTTGTTAAGGTCCTTGTTGACTCCATTGTTTCTGGCTGGATGTATTCTATTTCCTCCACTTCCTCCCTCATCCCACATAAAGTAATAGTGACTTTGTAATATACCAGATATAAAATGTATGAAGAACATAAATAAAATGATAGTAATGGTAGAATAACAACAATATAACCAAAACATTTACCACAATAACACTGAAATGATATAAGAATAACAACATAAATAACACTTTGAATCTGAAAGCAATGTTCATGGGCCTCTTCGAGGGGGAAACCTCCAGTTGATCAAGGCTCTATTACAATAATATCCAAGCTAGGGTTCTCATACCCTCGACTCCTATTTATACTAAAAAGAAGCATCTAGAGGAAGATCCTTCTAGAAGCAGAAGCTTCTATTAGGTATTCTTACATCCACCTTATTCTATTTTATTGAAAGGCCTTATTAATATTGACCTTTATTACATCCGAATATATTGTTCTACCTATGTGCAGGTTAGGACCCTAACATGTTCGCCCCCTTAAAAGAAACCTTGTCCTCAAGGATTTAGATGAGGAAATTGTTGCAGAATGGTAGTTGGTTCCCAAGTGGCGTCTGCTGGAGTTATATCTTTCCACTGGACTAGCACTTACTTAATGGTTCTCTGACATAGGCGATGCTCACTCTGGTCCAAAACTGCTTTTGGTTGTAGCCAAATCGATCCTTCTTCAGCTAACTCTGGAAGGTTGGTTTGAATTTGGCACTTAGCTCCAATCACCGTCTTTAAGCATGAAACATGAAAAAAAGGATGTAGCTTCAAATGGTTGGGAAAAGCTAACTGATAGGTGACTTGTCCCACATGCTTGAGCACAGTATAAGGACCATAAAATGTGGGCGCTAGCTTCTGACAATGCTCGGCCTTGAGGGAATTTTGTTTGTAAGGTTGTAGTCGAAGAAACACCTGATCTCCTTCTACAAATTGACGTTCAGAGCGACCTTGATTTGCTTGTTGCTTCATGCAATTCTATGCCATGAACAAATTCTCTTTGAGGGTACGGAGAATAGCCTCTCAAGATGTAAGTTTTAGGTCAACTGTCTGGACCTTCGAGGCACCCGGTAAGTATGAGAGAATTGAAGGTGGCTTCTGTCCATATACCGCTTCAAAAGGAGTCATGCGTGTAGTTGTATAGTATGAAGTGTTGTACCACCATTCAACTAGGAGTAACCATTGAGCCCACTGATTTTTCTTTTCCGAGGCAAAACACCTCAAATATGTTTCCAAACACTTGTTGACAACTTCCATTTGGCCATCAGTCTGGGGATGATAAGCTGTGCTGAGATGCAATTATGTGCCTTGTACCTTGAACAATTCTTGCCAAAAATTCCCTATGAAAGTTGGGTCGCGATCAGAAACAATAGAGTGCAGCATGCCATGAAGCTTGAAGACCTAATACATGAAGATTTGAGCCACCGTGGATGCTATAAATGGGTGTTGAAGGGTTCAGAAATGAGTATACTTTGAAAGGCGATCAACAACCACCATGATGATGGATTTATTTCCCGATTTGGGTAAGCCGGTAATAAAATCCATAGAGATATCCTTCCAAATAGAAGGTGGAATTGGGAGCAGTTGTAGTGTGCCTGACAATTTGACTGTTTCTCCCTTGTTGCGTTGGCACACGTCACATTCAACTACAAAATTACAAATGTCCTGTTTCATGCCATCCTAGAAAAAGGAACGTTTGACCCTGTCATAGGTTTTGGTGAACTCGGAGTGCCCTGTTGTGCATGTAGCATGAAGCTCAGAAAGTACCATGGATTTAAGCTTTGATTGTTTACTTAAATACAAACAGCCTTTTTATCAAAGTTCCTCATGGAGACAAGAGTACCCTGGGGAAGCTGGAGCATTGGACTGCAATTGTTGGATCAACTGCGAACTTTTGGGATCTTGTAGCCATTCCTGGTGAACGTCTTAGAGCCAATCTGGTACAATGAATGAAAGAGAAAAAAGGGATCCTTCATCTTCATATTTTCGAGAAAGTGCATCCGCAACCACATTGTCTTTGCATTTTTTATAAATGATCTCATAATCATATACACAGAGTTTATTCACCCATTTTTGTTGTTTTGGGGAGGAAATGCATTGTTCCATAAAATACTTGAGGCTTTGATGGTTTGTCTTAATTTGGAACTGTTGCCTCAATAGATAAGGATGCCATAGATCCACGACATGCAGAATAGCCAACATTTCTTTTTCATAAATGGATTTTCCCAGATTTCTTTCAGATATTTGCTTGCTGGTAAAGGCCAAAGGTCGACCCTCTTTGTGAAATCGGGAAGGGAGAGGACTAGAGTGGTGCACATGGCCATCTTCAAGGTTTGAAAATCTTGAGCAGTGGCTCGATTCCATGTGAAAGAGTTCTTTTTTAGGAGAGTAGTGAGAGGTGCTGCAATATTCCCATAATTCTTAACAAACTTGCGATAATACCTTGTTAATCCTACTAATCCACGCAAGCTCTTAAGAGTCTTTTGGTGAGGCCAGTTTTTCATAGCTTCAATATTTTTAGGATCCACCCTAATGCCATATTTTCCAACCAGATGACCCAAGTATTCTACTTCTGAGGCGCCAAAAGCACATTTAGACTGTTTCAAGAAAAGTTGGTTCTAAGAGAGTAGATGGAGAACTCGATCCACATGAGCAAGATGGTCTATCCAGGTTTTTCTATAGATGAGGATATCATCAAAGAAAACTAAGACAAAATGGTAGAGAAAAGGATAGAAGACATGATTCATGAGGCTTTGGAAGGTCGAGGGGGCATTACACAAGCCAAAGGGCATGACTAAAAACTCATAGTGTCTCTCATGAGTTCTAAAGGTAGTCTTGGGGATATCTTCCTCTTTCATACGTATCTGGTGGTATCCCAAATGAAGATCCAGTTTAGTGAAGAATTGGGCACCACTCAATTCATCCAAGAGGTCATCAATGACAGGAATGGGGAATTTTTCTTTGATGGTAAGTCTGTTGAGGGTACATAAGTCATGACACATTCGCCAAGAAGCTTCTTTCTTCAGGACCATGACCACAAGATATGAATAGGGGCTCATACTAGGGCGGATAATGCCTGCATTAAGGAGTTCCTGGACCATTTTCTCAATTTCATTTTTTTGGGAAAAGGGGTGACGATACAGATAGATATTGGGAGGAAGGCTTCCTGGTACAAGGGGCATGGAATGATCATGAATACCACAGGAAGGAGGGAGGCCTTGGGGAGTGGAAAAGACCAATTGATGTTTAGAAAGGATGGCTTGGAGGTCTTGTGGTACCGAGGGTGTCTCTGTTGCTTGTATGGCATGGAGTTGGGTGATAACACCAGAATGACCCTTTTTGAGCATCTTTTCCATGCGATGGGAACTAATGATCTCAGGTGAACTGAAGGTGATGCCTTGGAACTTATATTGGTGGCCCTCCTGGTCGAATTGCATGGTTAAGTCTTTAAAATCCATGAGAATGGGACCCAAAGTCCTTAGCCAGCCTGCAACTAGCACAATGTCAAAACCTCCCATGTCGATAGAAAACATATGGGATTTCAGGTGGTAGTCACCAATTTGGAGATGCACATTTTCACAACACCCTCCACATTTCATGGAACCACCATTGGAAATCATGATTTGGAAATTATTGACGGCATAGATGTAGCAATGAGTTTCTTGGGCAATGCGGCAATGAATAAAATTATGGGTGATTCCACTATCAACCAGAATGATGACCTTTCGATGCTTGATGTAATTGATTAGCTTGAGGGTTTGGGGAGTGGAGAACCCAGTGAAATCATTGAGGGAAATGACTGGTTCTACTTCGGGAGGGTTTGAGGGAGGGGTTATGTCAGTGGATTCAGTTGATTCAAACATAGAGGGAGTTTCTTCATCTTCTTCCAAAATCTCCTCGGAGATGTCCATAAAAATATTTTGTTATTTACACTTGTGGCCCATGAAATATTTGTCATCACAGTTATAACAAATGCCTTTGAGTTGGAGTTCAGCCATTTCAGCCCGGGTCAATTTTTGGATCTTTAGTGGAGCAGAGGGAGCAGTGGGATTTACTGGTTTAGGGCGAGGGATGAAGGAGGGTTTGCAGTTTTGAAAAGATACAACTTGTTGTGATTCTTTAGCTCTTTTGGTAGCCTCCACCCAAATCTCAGGCCGAGCCATGAGGACATGGGCCCGAATTTCATCCTTGAGGCCGCTAATAAAACACTCTCGAAAAAAGGCATCAGACATGCCCTATGTTCTAAAATCCAGGGGCACAAAGGCAGCTATAAAGTCTTCCATTATTCCTAATTGTTTCATCTTTGTCAAACGGCCCAAATGGTTGGTGTCAGTGTCAAAGCATTCATAAAGCTCTGCCACAAATTGTGTCCAAGCAATATACCCTTGACGCAAATTTTTTCTCAATTGCCACCATTGCCAACATTATTGATCTAGATGGAAAACACCATACCGGAGTTTGGCCAAGTCATCTATAATGCTATATAAAGAGAAGTAATTTTCCATTTGGGTTACCCAACCAGTGGGGTCTGAGCCATCAAATTTGGTCACATCCACCCATGGAAGGCATAGGTCACATTGAAAGTGATGGTTCTGCAAGGTATGGGAATGAAAGGAATGGTCACCTTCAGTATGTGGGGAGAGGAAGAGGAAGGGTTATCTGTAGGGATATGCAGTTTGGTGCAGAGTACCGAAAATACTGATTCAAACTGGGTGGTGAGGTCTTGTTTGATTTTTCCCATTGAGGACTGCATGGTTGTATTGATGGAGACAACATTGGCACTGAGTTGTTTCACTTCTTGTTGGGTCTCAATGAGACCATATTGCAAGGTGTTGAAGCGATCTTCCAAGTCTTGGCTACAAGTATGGGCCATGAGGATGGGGGAACTGAAAAGGGGCGAGCGGGGTAAAAAATTTTGCTGAAAAAATGATATGGATGAATGTGATAAGGGAGAAGAGATGAATCCAATGGAATAGGTTTGAAATAATGGTGAAAAAATTTCCAGACTTTTTTTATTTTTACAGAGTTATACTCCGGTCTGAAGAACACTACAGAGAGGAAATGACCAAATGCTTAACTAGAAATAAATGTGCATTTACTTGGCAACCCAAGCACAGTTGCGCGGCAATAGATATTGTCTATTTTATTTTGTTTATGTTTCTGTCCCGAAGGGTTAGGTATTCAAGGGTTTTCCCTGTTCTATAGCTCTTTGATATACATGCGGGGTCCAACAGTAGTACTCAGCCCAATATATTAGGGAACTAACTAAGGAGGATAGACCGTACCCTTAGCCGTACTACCCAACTACCTAGGTACTATAGAGTATCTTCCTGAGTGCTGTTCTCGGTGACACTATAGCAGTCAGGCGGCTGATCGATTTATCTAAAGAGGGCTTCAGGTAATCTAGGCCGATCTGTACACAGGTGTTGTCTGATGCGCTACCACTCGAAGGGATACCAACAGGGGTTACAAGGGTGGCCAACGGATGTGTTTTTAAGTACCACTTGTATTTCCTGCGTGTATGAATCCCTCAACCACGGGTTTATGCGTGTAACGATAGATATTTGTGGCTTAAAGATGTCGGAATACATCTCTACCCTAAAAAAATAAATTAACCCACACTTTCTGTCGAGGAAAGTGCTCTGAGACCACTTGTAATATACCAGATATAAAATGTATGCAGAACAAAAATAAAATGCTAGTAATGGCAGAATAACAACAATATAACCAGAACATTCACCACAATAACACTGGAATGATATAAGAATAACAACATAAATAGCACTTTGAATCTAAAAGCAATGTTCATGCGCCTCTTCGAGGGGAAAACCTCCATTTGAGTAGAGCTCTATTACAATAATATCCAAGATAGGGTTCTCATACCCTCGACTCCTATTTATACTAAAAAGAAGCATGTAGAGGAAGATCGTTCTAGAAGTGGAAGCTTCTATTAGGTCTTCTTACATCCGCCTTATTCTATTTTATTGAAAGGCCCTATTAATATTGATCTTTATTACATCCGAATATATTGTTCTACCTATGTGCGGGTTAGGACCCTAACATGTTCCTCGGTCAAGCTAGGGATGTCATCCTGGACTGATAGGTATTCAGAAGGGGAGGTAAGATCTATTGGATCTTCATGTGTATGAGGACTGACAACTTCTTTTCCTTTCTTTGCCATGCTCCTTGTGGTTCTTTTACAAGGGGGTACTATATTAGGGGTGCTCACAGGCTTCCTTTTCTTCTTTTATGTTTGTGGAATGGTTACAGGGGATTGTTCTATAGACTGTTCACTTTTATTTTCTGAGCTATTCTTCTCTTTCCTCACATTTTTTGTCTTATGACCCTTCTCCTCAAGTGCTATTGTTGAAGTCTCCTCTACTAATTTGGTTTTACCATTTGATTCTTGACTTTTAAAAATCTTATTGACTGTGGAAGAGGGCCCTGCTTGTTTACTAGCTTTATCTTTTTGGCTCACTATTCTGGATGATGATGGAGTTACCTTATCTTTCTTGCCCTTTTTCTTTTGAGGTTCCTTATCTTTCTCTGGAGCAAGCTGGGCTTCCTCTACAATTTTGTTTTCTGTGGGAAGGTGTTGAGTGATGAGGATTTTCTAGCTAATCCTTTCCTTCCTGATTCCATGTAAAACTAACATCTTAATAAGACCTTGATGGTAAATGCTAGTCTTGTCAGTTTTGGATAGGGATTTGACACCTCTTATCATCTTGTTCAGACTCATCCATAAAAACTATGGGAAATCAATTTCAAGGCCTCCTTCAAAGTGTAATATAAGCCTAATATGATATATGAAGGTTAGAACATACCTGCCCTCACAAGTGAGGAATCGTTAAAGATTAACAAGCATTGGATGATATTTTTCCTTGATAAAGTTCCTAGGAATCCCCTTTTTCCAATCAGGGTGTTGATGGTCTTCTTTAAAAAATCATTGGCACATTTCCTTGTTGATTCCTACTCCTTTGAAATACTTGGCTCCTCTGTTAGGTAATATCGTGGCTTCCCTTAAGGTTTCTTCATTGATTGTTAGTTGCAGATTGCCTATGTGCTCAATATCTCCATCGTAACCCTGAATAAATGCGTGAGATACCTTCTCATGACAACCTGTGAATTTCTCCAAAACTAGCATCCATCCCACTCTAGCATACTTCTCTCTACACAGTTGGAACTCCTTGGTCTCTCTATAAATCTGGAAGACTGGTTCATGTCTATTTACAACCATATTTATAAATTGTGAGAAAAAAAATAGGGCCGTAGCGCAAGGATTTAGTCAGCTAATGAGGGTAAGGGTTTGGTACCGGAGATCACAGGGAGGAGTAAGATCGGAACTGGAGAAAAGTTGGTCATGAAAAAACAACTATGGTGATGGCATCACTAATTCAGATGGTGAGTCTAAGTAAAGATGTCGTAAAGGAAAATTAAGACAAGATGAGGATCATCTGGATGGCTTCGCCACCCAGATAAGCCATTTCATTTATGCCCGTTAGTGCAATGATGGGGATGAAACGTTGGGTATCAAAGCATCATTATTGTTTGGGATAGGTGATTGGACTTTTGAGCGGTGAATTTGATGTTGAATCGTGGCTCATGACACGAGATACGTTCATGATTGCTTAAGGACGAAGCACGTTCGTGGCTCATCATTACTAGACATGCTCCATATTCACACTTTTGATGTGATTTTGCCTTCAATCATTTCCAAGCACTTATGTGACGAGAGGATTGATTAAGTTTAGGCATATGGGTATGAGGGAAGTGATAGTTAGCTGCATGGTTTTAATATTAAGGTCATAAGATCTAGTATATGTTTTCATACCTCTTGTAGTTTTATAAGAAAAGGAAAATAAATAATACCATGTTACCTTTTTTTTTACCATTGTATAATCAATACCCATAGCATATCTGGCTGCCTTTGTATTTGAAGTTTGTAGATTGTCAGAGTTCATCATTTTAGGATGGATTTTTCAGGAAGCTTGGTACTGGAATTTCCTGTACTTCACGAAACTTCTTTACTCTGTTCTTATCTTCTTTTGTGTCTGGTTCTGTAGGGTTGTAGGGTGCACATGATGGTTTCTGAAGATGAGATGTGATTTTGAAAAAGAGTTATAAAGGATCTCTTTGATCCTCCCCCATGCCAAGGATGTTGCATATCCTTATGCAAGAAGACTCAACACTCTATATCATAATGGAGAAAAGATGATAAGAGAAAAGAAACCAAATCAAATTCCAAAAAGTACATTTATCACCTAGCATATGATCACATGCCTAAAAAATTGAAATTTCCTTTCTTTTGGTGACTTATTAACAAGGGTAGTATTCAGTAGTGAAAACAGGGAGGTTTTTATATTTTTTCCAGAAGAACAGATCCAACCTAACTTGCTTAAGATATTTACTATCATTAGATGTTATGGATAAATTTCATAGTATAAGTAGATTAGACTCCCTAGTTAGGGCTCCACTCTTAAGAAGTTTCCTTCTTAGGTAATGTAGGCTTTAGATGTTAGACAAGTAAAGTTGACTTAGGGTAATTCTCAAATGGACATTTGCTTGTAGTAATTGTCTTGTCTGTTAATCTGGAGTTTGTATCTCATAAATGTCAACAATGACCTTTTCTTGTAGAGTTCATTTTTTTAGATGACAAAAGTGAATTTTTCAATCAGACAAGTATAGATGAGACATTTCTCAACTAGAACCCATGGCCAACAAGCCTGTTCAGTACCCCGGTGGGGTAGTTGTGATAATTAGTGAGAGACATCCCTTCCCCATGCAAAATTCCCCATTGCCAATAGACATGTTCAGTACCCTGATGGGTTTGCCTAGTCATACCATAGACCGGTACCCGCTGCCAACAGACCTGTTTAGTATCCCAGTGGGTTAGTCTCTTAAGCCCTTTTCCATCAAAGGCTTCTTGTCCATAGTCACCTATTTAAATTTTTATTAAAGAGTGATTTTGCATGGTGACAGGGGAGGCTCGTCTAAAAACATTTTTACAGGCTGGGATGGTATTGGGTTGGAAGGTATATTCTGTTATTTGGATGCCTTTAAATATTTGTCTGAAGGAAAAATAAAATTATGTATTGCACTTTAGATCCAGATGTATAATTTTGTCTGAGTTTGTCCATAAGAGAATGACCTAAAGTTACCTTAGGGTACTGATACATCCTCTTCCACAAAAGTTTTCCTAGTGTTCCCATGACAGAGAGTGTTCATATACTCATATGTTACTCTTTAGAAAAGATAATCCAATGAATACTATGGAAGTCTAGTTAGGGTGAGACAGTTACTAGTAGGCTAATATAGTTTTTATCCCTTTAATCATGCCAAAATACCGGATAAAGGAAACCTCTAGACTTTAAAGTAGATTAAGCATGGTTCTTTTAACAATCATAGGTAAAGATTATGTCTTCTTTGTCAAGCAACAAAACCAAAAGAAATTAAAATACTTCCTTTTAGCTAGCAACAAAACCAAAAGAAATTAAAAATTCTTCCTTTCAGCTAGCAACAAAACCAAAAGAAATTAAAAATTCATTCCTTTTAGCAACATAACCAAAAGAAATTAAAGATAATTCCCTTTAGTCAACAACAAAACCAAAATAAATTATTGCTTCATAAGGGCTGCCATTTGATGTTGCATTCGGCTTCTTGGTTCCAACTTAAGTGGTTGTTTCATGGCTTCATACTTCATATTAATTGACATAAGATTTTTAAATATGCGTAGCATTCCTTGTCAATTCGGTGATGTGTCCTGATAGTATCGTATAAGGACAAACTTCTGGTACTGGACCAGCACAGGACTGCTGGTATCGGACTAGAACAAGATTTTTGGTACCATAGCAGAATAGATTATTGTTGATGCCTACAAACTAATGTTTAGAAAGTTCTTGAAGGATCAAATAAATTATAGAAATCTACTTACAAAGATCAAATGCGAAAGTAAAACAAAAGGAGGTAAGAATCCCTTGTTACCTTCAGCTTATTAAGAAAACATAATCCACACCTATGTACAAAAGTTTAAAAAAAATAAACCAATCAATCAATGTGGATCAGTAGGAAGGTCTTCTTCCTTACTGATCACTTGCATATCTGAATTTTGTAGTATACGAGTCGAAAATTCCTCTTTTGATAGGGGTTTGTTATAAATTCTCAACCGGTGACCATTCACAAGTAATGGTGTCTGTTGTTCATCAATTCTCTTTATCCTGATTGAACCATTTCCATAGACAATGTCAATTTCATAAGGTCCCATCCAACGAGTAGTTAACTTACCTTTGAAGTTCTTGAATCTGTTGTCATACAATAGAGCCCAATCTCCTTGTTGAAATTTTTTATTTTTTAGATACTTGTCATGCCATTTTGTTCTCTTCTCTTGAATGAGGGTGGTTCTTTGAAGTGCTTCCTTCCTGATTTCATCCAACTCATTAAGATGTAAGAGTATTTGTTGCTGGGCTTCATCCAAGTTCATCCCAACTTGTACTGTAGTCCTGAAGGTTTTGATCTGGAATTCTATGGAGAGAAGTATCTGCTTCCCATACACCAACTCATAGGGTGTATGTCCTGTTGTATTCCTCCAGGTGATTCTATAAGCCCATAAGGCTTCTAGTAATCTATCAGCCTAGTCCTTGTGGTGTAGCTATACTGTTTTGGTAAGAATGGATTCAATAACTTTGTTAGTAGATTCTACTTATCCATTTGCCTGTGGATGGTAGGGTGTAGATTTCCTATGTTTAATTTCGTACTGTTCTGTAATAGCTTTGACTATATTAGAGGTAAATTGAGTTCTCTGATCAGTCACAATTTCTCGAGGTACACCAAATCTAGTAAATATGTCATCAAAAAGGAATTCTACCACTAATTGTTCACTTGCAGCTGGTAAAGCTTTTGCTTCAACCCACTTAGTCACATAGTCAGTACATACAAGTATGTAATTTTTATTTTTAGATGCAAGGTTAATGGGCCCTACAAAATATAATGCCCATTTCTCGAAAGGCTCAATGCCTACTTGGGCTTGAAGTGGCATTTGGTCTCGTGCAGTAGGCTTACCCATTCGTTGGCATTCATCACAATTGGATACATAGGTTTTAGCATCTTTGAAAATATGAGGCCAATAATAACTAGATTGCATGACTTCATAAGCGATCCTCTTGTCTGTAAAGTGTCCTCCACAAGGACCATCATGGCAGGCTTGCAAAATATCATGAATTTCATCTTCCCTTACACATCTCCTAATTACCAAATCTGGTCTTGTTTTGTAGAGACAATCATCGTGCCACATGTAGTTTTCACTTAGCTGAATTACTTTATGTTTTTCTCTAGGAGACAATTTCTGAGGCATCTTCCCTGTCACAAGATAGTTAGCTACATATGCATACCAAGGAGTGAATGTAGAAATAGCTAACAAATTTTCATCAGGAAAGATATCTTCTACTGGTGCGTTATCTTCTAGATGAATCATTCTAGATAAGAAATCAGTCAGAATATTATCCTTACCAGGTCTATCAATAATGTTGATATTAAACTCTTGTAATAATAGCTGCCATATTGTAACTCTAGCATTTGTTACAGGTTTGTTCATTAAGAATTTGATGGATGAATGATCAGTGTGTACAAAAGCTTCATATCATGTAATATGGTGTCTAAATTCATTGATAGCATGGACCACAACTAGCAATTCTTTTTCTGTGACCATATAATTAACTTCAGCTGGAGACATATTTTTACTGACAAAGTAAATAGAATAAGGAATTTGATTTTCCCTTTGTCCAAGAGCTGCCCCAAGGGTTGTTTCTGAGGCATCGGTATATATATGAAAAGGAAGGGACCAATTTGGTCCTCTTAATACAGGGGTAGTTGACAATTTCTATTTTAGAATCTCAAAAGATATTTGGCATTCATCATCCCACTTAAATTCTGCTTCCTTAGATAATAACTTGAATAAAGGGGTATCTAGGCTTGTAAAATTCAGAATGAATCTTCTATAGTAGTCAGCATGCCCTAAAAAGCTACAAATTTCCTTTTGTGAGGAAGGTATTATGATTTGTGTGATAATATGAATCTTTTCCAGATCAACTTTCATTCCAGAACCAAAGATGTGATGTCCCAAAACAATACCTTCAGTGAACATCATCTTTGACTTTCCATTACTTAGGGAAATATTAGTTTCCTTACACCTAATCAAGACTTTTTCTAGACTGGTCAAATCTTCCTGGAAGTCTTTTCCATGGACTATAAATGCATCCATGTAGACTTCCACACAATCATTGGTCAAGTCAGAGAAAATGGCTAGGACAACCCTTTGAAAAGTAGCTAGGGCATTGCAAAGTCCAAAAGGAAGAACTCTATAAGCATAGGTTCCCCATGGGAAGGTGAAAGTGGTCTTCGCCTGATCTTCGGGTGCTATTTGTATTTGGTTATAACCACTAAACCCATCTAGGAACGAAAAATACTTTTTTCTGGACAAGGTATCCAACACCTGATCAATAAATGGTGAGGGAAAATAATCCCTATGGGTGGCTTTGTTCAACTCCCTGAAGTCTACACATATTCTCCACGTACCATTTTTCTTGGGAACTATGACAAGTGGAGACAACCATTGACTATCTGAAATGGGGTATATGAGGTTGGCTTGAAGGAGTTTTTGTAATTCCTCTTTTAAAATATCTTTAAGGGCTGGATTCATCATTCATTGAGGCTATCTAACTAGTCTGATTTGGTCATTAGTGTAGATATGGTGTGTGCATGTGTCAGGGTGAATGTCTTTCATGTCTATATAATCCCATGCAAAGGCATCAAATTGTCTTTGGAGCATTTCAATTACTTGTGTCTTTTGTTCTGGTTCCAAACTAGAGTTGATATACAAAGGTTTTCTTGGGCTAATATCAACAAGTTTAGTACTTTCTTCCTTCTCTGAGGGAGCTGGTGATAAAGTATATAATTGAGTGATATCAGGGTGCCAAGTTTGTTGAAATTCAGAACTGAAAATGTGTGACAACTCTGCAAAAGACCTTGGGTATTCAATACAATTTGTATTAGCCAAGAATAAACTTAAGACTTGTTCATCTTATTGTTATTGTATTCCTCTTACCTGTTCAAGTGTTAACAGGGGTCTGATGCAATCTTCTTCTCCATAAGGGTTTTCTAACCAGACAGGTATTTCCTGTGTCGGTTGGGCAGGAGGAAAGAGGACAAGATTTTGGCTATGTGTGCCATTGAATATATTCATCTCACCAAACCGATAACTGATAAAGGCATTTGCTATGGACAACCAAGGATGACCAAGAACCACAGGGTGTCATGGTTTGGAGGATGATTTAGAGTAGATGACTAGAAAGTCTACTGGATATTCCCAAGAAGCTAGAGTGACTGTGACATCATCTAGACTTCCTGCGGGGCTAATGACCAACTTATATGCCGACTCTATCATGGCTTGGGTTGGTCTTAACTAGTTGATTTGGAGCTTTTTCATAGTGTCAAAAGGCATTACATTAATTGTTGCACCCAAATCAATGAGCGTGTTTGGTAAAGAAATACCATTACTTTCAATAGTGACTACTGGGTTCCCGGGGTCATTATATTTGTATGGCATTTCAGAAATAAATTCAGATAATTGCCCCACCACCTAAACAAGGGGAGGTTCCTTCTTCTTCCTTCCTAGTTTCTTAAGGCAAAGATCCCTTATGATTTTGGCATATATTGGGATATCCTTAATGGCTTGCAGTAGAGGTATTTTTATACATACATTTCGTAATTCATCCTCTATATCTTTGCGTAAGGGTGGGTCAGGTTTCTTCACTAATATTCTTTCAAGGTAGGGTGGAAGATTAACTTGTTGAGGTACTCGTACAGACTGAGAAGTGATTAGAATAGGAGGAGAAGTCTCTTCTTCTATAGGGGTGGTTTGAGTGTTTTCTTCCTCATAATGATTATCATTTTCTTCCTGAATTATTACTCCAGGATTTGATTGATTTACAGTTTTCCATGATCATAGTTGAATTTCATAGGTGGGAAAGGTTTGAACTTCTGTATTTTGCACAGGTTGGGTGGGTCAATTATTGGGGTTAGTGATTGTCTGGGCAGGGATTGTTGTTGGTCTCAGAGGGTTGTGGGCAGCTTGGTTTTGTGGTTGTTGATTGGAATTTATAGGTACTTCCTGCTGCTGGTTAGGTTTCAAGGGGGTTGTAAATTGCTACTTTATAGGAGGTGGGAGTAAATCTTGCATCTGTGGTGGGTTAAATCCAGGTAATAATTGGGAAATGTTTGTCGGATACTATGGATACGTAGGGTAAGAGGGATTCCCATACACAGGCCCCCTCCAACCTTGTTGCCAAGGTTGAGTTTGAGCTTGCTAAGGTGTCCATTGTGGATAGGTCATTGGGGGAGGACCCCATTGTTATTGTTGATACTATGCATTAGGGTCATAAAATGCATTGGGGTTTTGTGCTCTCCAAGGTCTTCTGGAAGGGTATGATTGTTCTTGTGATACTCCTCCTCCCCTATACATGGATTGTAGTTCAAGAAAATTTGGACACTTAGATGTGGGGTGATCTAGTGTACACAGGCCACAGATTTCTATGACATTTAATGGACATTCTTTCTCACCATGCTTCTTTTGGCATCTAGGATAGAAGATTGCTAAAACAATCTCTTCTTCTTGTTTCTTTTTCAGTTTTAGGGTATCTAACTGGTTACTGATTGTACTCAAGATGTCTATTTTAAAGTTCTCTAATAAGTTTCCTAACTCAATTCTAGTGACAGTTCCTGATCTTTGTCTTGTATTTCTGCTAAAAGAATCTTTTGGTGCTTTGCCTATTTTAGCTTGTCCTCTTGAGTATCTTCTACAGTAATCTGCAATTTCTGCAAAAGGATTTTGGTGCACATCTCCTGAACTTAACAAATTTAAAACTTCTATCCAACCATCTCTAATGCCCTTCAAAAATACGGTTCTTACTACAGTTGGGTCTATGCTGAATAATTTTGATTTCTGGTAGTTGTATAAGAACCTTTCTAAGTAGTCTTCAAGGCTTTCATCTTTTGTTTGCTACATTTTAAAAATGTCATTTTTAGCATTATCCTTACAATAGTCTTGGTATTTCTATAAAAATGTGTCTTTCATCTGATCCCAGGAGAGGATTGTATTTTCTCCTAAGCTCATGAACCATCTTAAGGATGAATCCTTCATTGTAGTGTAAAGAGATTAAGTTTTTGGGCATCGTCTGAGTAGTTATAGCTTCTACATAATATGTCAAATTTGAATAAAAATAAGTCTGGATCTTCAATTGACATACCTCTAAAAGTGGGTAACGATGATAGTGGGATGTTTTTCATGCTGATGTTTCTGGAAATATCCAAGATTGGAAACCCAAAGGTCTCAGTCTCAGTGGCTTCATTTCCTTCTTCTTTTGCCATTCCACTGATAGATGGTTCAGAAACTGGATTTTTTGTGTCTCCTGAACATTCAACAAATTCATGTTATGCTCGCCCCAATGCTGATTCTTCCATTTTAGGTTCTTCTTCTAGAGCCTCGTTGGCTCCCCTTGAACTTTCTCCTGGTGGAATTTTTCCTGCACCAATGTCAGTTGGATTAGNTTGAATATTTATAGCTTACAAATCTACTCTTATTATCTCTATATCTATGCATAAAATGGAAATTTGATTCTTAACTGAATTGAAATCCTAATTCTATCTAGAAGGTAAGAAGGAAACCTGGCTTCGGAGAACCCCACTCTAGTGGTCGCATGGATCTTCACTCATGTATTAAACGTTTTATCCTCCCCCCTCAAGTAACCTTTAAAATAATTCAAAAACTATGCAAACAATCTAAGCTAAAAATCACTTCCTACCATTTGCAACTCCCTGACAATAGCGCCAAAATGTTGTGCTACTTATATGTGTAATATAATGCACTCATTAATTATCAATCAGGGATTCGTAATCAACAGAGTTACAAGACACCGGTAAGGAAGGTAATTCTAATGTCATGAGTATAGAACTATTCTATATTATGCATGGTAGAAACAAAACAAACTAGCAAATCAAAACACACTTTGGTTGTCTTTCAGAGAGAGGATATCTACTCCATTATGGCACATGCAAGTATGAGATGGAGTTATTTTGATATATCAACTCTGCTATCTAACCTAGAAAACTAATTATGCAATCACACTTCTTAAAGGGAAATCACACATCAATCATCAAGACATAACATGGGTAGTTCAATAGTCAATATACTGAGTATGTTGTGGTTCACAATGTGTTGTTGTGAACTTCACTAGTTCTCCTTCAAATATGTCTGACTACTGCTGCCAACATTT
>ML780728.1:452618-515572 GCA_009831015.1 Picea engelmannii
CCCAAGACATTACCCAAATTCCCTTCTTTTACCCCCCACCTAGTGTCCAAACATTCCATATATTTGCAACCCTTACCCTTCCTAATATGGTGATTTCCATCCCTGTATGGTATCTACATCTACCTGTGATGGTTCCTCAACCATCTCTCCCTCCTGATACAAAGGGAATACCGATGCAGATTCTAGTACAGGCTCCTACAACACCACCATCCCCCCCACTGTTGGCACCATTGTCATTGCTGGGGGCAGATGAAAGAAGAAAGAGCCCACAAATCCACTTCCTCCATGAGTTAAACCTCCTTGCGCACTATGAGAAAGAGAAGGGAACCCCACTAACTGTTTCCCTACTCTTCCTGAGTTACGCAATCTGATCCAACTCCCTAGAGCAAGCACATTGCTTGCCACTCCACCAAGTATGTCCACTACTACTAAGGAGTCCTCCGGTGAAGGAAATAAAGGGTTGCAAACCAAATTCTCTTATGTCATATGTTCATAATATGACCACTTTACTCATCATTGCCCAAATCTACCTCAATTTCACCAAACCTTATCCGCAGTACGCCAAACATCTCGACCAGAGCCCTCTCGACCAATTTCTAGTAAGGCTCAGATTACTAATATTCGATACATTTCATCATCAATACCTATGCAAATGAGGTACCCTCCATAGTATCAAGACATTCACTTTATGTCTAGCAGTCCCTCATACCCTATACATGATATCTTGTCTACATCCTCGCCACTGGAGGACAACCACACATTGATAGTCCCCTCTGTCACCTACCAGGATCCCCTATATTCTCACATTTTTTACTATGATGAAGATATCCTGGAGGAACTCACTACCCCCGATTTCCCGTGGAATGTACTCCATCATCGAGCACTCTTTATTTCAAAGGAGGCCTTTCATCCTCCTACCTAAACCTCCATATTCACAATCAAAACCAAGGATTTCATTCCTTCGGGGCATATAAACTAGTTCAATAACCCTATCCCTGCCCTAGATGATTTTGAAGAAGGAAACATGACCAACATCTCCCCCACTGTCAAAATTGACATTTCCATTAAACTAGGAATTATAGAAGAAATCACCATTAGCGCTGCATGCTCCCTTGAAGAACTCACAGCTTACAAAGCTCTCTTTCAGGAATACCAAAATATTTTTTCCTAGTCATATATGGAGATGCCTGACCTTGATCCATCTATAGTCGAACATCAAATCGCCACTTGGCCAGATGTTGCCCTAGTACATCAAAAGCAACGCCCTCTTCACCCATCCAAAGTTGCATATATCAAAGCCAAAACTGACAAGTTACACTCTATCAAGTTCATTTACCCCATTGCGTACACTTCGTGGGTATCCAACCCCGTTCCTATTAAAATAAACGGGTCATTATTCATGTCTACACAGACTTTCACGATATCAACAACGATTGTCCCAAATACAACTTTCCAACCCCTTTCATCGACCAAGTTATATATGATTGTGCCGGACATGAGGCACTGTCCTTCATGGATGGATTCTCTGGCTACAATAAAATCCAAATACATCCATTAGATTAGTATAAAACCTCTTTCACTACCCCTTGGGGTACCTTTTCTTATCGCGTCATGCCTTTTGGACTCAATAATGCAGGTGCTACGTTCCAACGTGCCATGAATTATGTTTTACATGATCTTTCTTGCATCATCCTTTCCTATTTAGATGACCTCACTGCTCAATCCAAAAAGAGAACTCAACATTTAGATGACTTACATATCATTTTCCAACGATTTCTCTAGTACAATATCCACTTGAACCCCCTCAAGTGCATGTTTTGCATTACTACTAGACACCTCCTTGGGTTCATTATTTCCCAACATAGCATCACAGTGGACCCCCTCAAGGTCCAATATATCACAAAAATTCCACCACTGAGGAATTTACACCAACTGAAGAGCTTACAGGGAAAATCCAACTTTCTGCGTTGCTTTGTCCCAGACTATGCCACTCGCGCACATGGTTTCCTCCTCCTACTGTGTCATGATATTCCATTTAGATGGGATGAACATGATAAAAAAACTTTTGATGATTTAAAATCCACCTTATCCAATTCCCCTTTGATTAGTCCCCTAGTCTATGATCGCGATTACATCCTTTGTTTGATGGCCTCAACCGTCTCAGTAGAAGGAGTCCTTGTCCAATTAGGGGATGACGAGCGTGAACATGTCATTTAATACATAAGTAAAAATATTTCAAGGACACCTTTGAAATATAATCATGATGATAAACTCATGCTTGCAGTTTTCCTCATAGTACAAAAGATGCGCCATTATATTCTTATTCGAACCACCAAGGTCATAGAAGATTCCAACCCCATGAAGTACTTGTTTAGTTGCAGGAATATTAATGGAATATTTTCTCGATTGATTGTTATTCTCCAAGAATACGAACTACAGTTCTCAACTCCCAAAATAAAGAAAGTGCTTGTCCTCTCCGAACTCATTATGACTTTTCCCTTGGATGTCACAACCTCCCTCGTCAATACAAATTTTCTCGACAAACGCCTCTTCTTCATCCCCTCCAAATACCCCTGGTACGACAACCTCCTCGTCTACCTACGAAGATGAAATTTTGGGTCTCATCTCTCTCGATATGATCATCGATGCATTCACCATCAGACCCCTCGATATCTCCTCATCAGAGATGTCCTTTATCGACGCGAGGCCGACACCATCCTTCACTAATGTTTGACCATTGAAGAAGCTGAGAGAGTATTGAACGATTTCCATAGCGATGCTTGCAGTGGTCACCTCTCATGTATTTACGCTGCCCAAAAAATCATTTGAGCAGAGTACTTCTAGCCCATG
This sequence comes from Picea engelmannii, assembly GCA_009831015.1. NCBI lineage: Eukaryota > Viridiplantae > Streptophyta > Pinopsida > Pinales > Pinaceae > Picea > Picea engelmannii. The sequence continues at coordinate 455,469 of ML780728.1, forward strand.
TTGTTTCATGACTGCATCCATGTTGTCAAGTGATGCAACAAATTCCAGCTCTATGCAAACAAATCACGAGCACCACCATCTCTTTTACATCTAGTGATCACCGTCGACACCTTATGCAAATGGGGCATAGACTTCATGACTTTACATCCTCCATCCAGTAATGGAAACAACTACATTTCTATGGCAATAGATTACTTCACCAAATGGGACGAAGCCATGCTCACATTCAACATTACCGCTGACACAACAACACATTTTTTCTTCAACCATGTCATTACTTGATTTAGAGTCCCGCTAGAGTTAGTGGCCGATCATGATAAACACTTTGAGAATGAGATCTTCGCATAACTCTCCTCAAAGTTAGGCTTCTCCCATGAGTTTTCCTCCCCATACTACCCTCAGTCCAACAGATAGGTTGAGGCTATCAACAAAGTCCTTAAAACCATGCTACAACGTACTGTTAACAAACATAAGACCAACTGGCATCATATGTTATATTCTGCGTTATGGGATTATCACCCGGTATTCAAAACTACCACTAGTTTTACACCATTCCACCTCGTCGATGGGATCGAAGCCACTCTCCCTATCGAGTGTGAAAACCCCATGTTACGCATTGTCATCGAGCTATTACCTGACATTTCTCCAATGGAGCACCACTTGTTGACCTTAGAGTAGCTGGATGAAGATCATCGATCTTCATTATAGAACAATGAGGCAACTAAAAAATGGTCTGAAGCTACCTTTGACCACCATGTCAAACTTAGCTCAATCAGTGAAGGGAATCTCTTCTTAGCCTATGATATCACCCACGATACCCTCGAACATGGGAAATTTGAGTCATTATTGCATGGAACTTACATTGTCCAACACTGCCTCACTAAGGGGGCATACATCCTAGCCTCTGTAGAAGGATACCCTCTCAAAGAACTCGTCAACAAGTTGTACCTAAAGAATTTTTACACCTAAGCGTAGCCATTCTACCTTAGGTTTTTTATTTGTACACATTTTTAGAGTTTGTATTCTTCCTCTCCACCACCATTCCACATGTATGATCTATCATCCGTGTTATTGAAAGATGCATCATTCATCAACCTACCAACTCGGTTACGCTGACGGTGCCAACCATTGTACCTAGAATCTCACTTCGACTTCTTGGGCCCTCTATACCCCCTCACATGTGCTTCTCCACTCCAGTGGCATATCTTTGGGCTCGACCACTAACAACCAAGATGAATACACCACCGTCATTGGTCTCCTCGCTGAGGCTAGTCATCGCCACATTCATCACCTTATCGTTCTATTAGATTCCCAGTTTGTCATCCTGCAGCTCAACAATGTATATCACATTCACGATCCTTACCTCTTTCACAAATACCCGCAGGTTAGAATTTTATCTCAGAACATTGATTCAATCACATTTACACATATTCCAAGACAATTTAATCAAATAGAAGATAATATGGATAACCGAGTATTACATTGGCATTTATCACTTTAAAACATCATAGCATATACATAAACATCATACATTTGTCACAACATAAATAAAATACATCATAATCATAGAAAACATCAACACAGAAAGACATGAATGATCCAAAAATATATATCCATATATATATATATATATATATATATATATATATATCATCAAAAATGTCACAAGTGTTTACAAAACAAAAAATACATCGCCCATAGGCCAGTGAGTCCCCTCACCCCTATAGGTACAAAATGGGTACCCCCTACCCTATACCAAATGGGTATCAACTACCCTATACCAAATGGGATCTCGATCCTATACAATACACAAAACTATCACTCATGGTGCCCCTAGAGCTCCCCCCCCAGGTCCTCTATTAGCTAGAGGCACCCCACCAACTAGGGGTCCTCCAGGTCCAGAGGGAAACTAACCAGTCATCGCTTCCCTCGCAACAATGTCTCGACGAATCAGGGTCCGCCATTCCACTAGTACACCCACCCACCGCTCCAAGACCTCCTCGTCCTGGATGTGGGCCCACATGGTCTCTGATACACCCTGCAACACTCACTCAAAATGAGCACGCAGGTTCTCTACCATTTCTTTGGCCACTGCCTATGGCTCACGAGCTAGTCCAACACCAACATCATCTTAACTCCGCCTCTGTCCTTCCCTCGACTCTACAAGCAGTGGTAACACTAGTCCTTGATGCGCTAGCTCCCTGACTATCTTTGCCTCACGGCCTTGGGGTCCCACATTTTCAAAAAAACACCAAAGTTAGAGTCAACATCCATATATACATATAAAATCATATGCTACTCTATCAAAATCACAATCATAAATACAAACACATACCTCAAACATCCCAGTCCTCCCCAAGAGGCAACATCATGTCTGGGTCATGTCAGTAATCCATACCAATATATGGGTACCACAGTATCACATGTGGCATCTGTCTCCACATGTGTTCCACTGTGGCTATGAAGTAATGGCCACCCTATTCACCCCCATGTTGAACCATCACATGGGCCCACAACATTTGTCACGAATCTCATAGCCTCGCAGGCTCCAATAGAATCCTAGGGTGCAATAGGGCACCCTCTCCAGAAACAAGGCCACCAGAATACACCCAAATGTGAATTCACTAGATTCATATGTCTGACACCAGTGAATCTTCCCCATCATCCTGGAGTGCAACATAATACCCCAGGAAAAATGGTCCCCATCAAGGACTTTCTCCACGATCCTCAACTGACCTCCTATGATCCATTGAGTCCCTAAGGATCCATAGATCCTCACCACCATAGTTGCGATGCACTCTGTCAGGAGGTCCTCAATCACCTCGATCCTGATGACTGACCCTGACATCGAGGTGTGGCCCTGTGTAGTGGCGATGTGCCAAGTCACCCACTCTCTCATCCCCTGGTAGCTGGGGGTCAGTAGGAAGCGCCATCCCATGGAATGGGAGCCTTGTCAAAAAATAGACATCCTCGACAACCAAGAATGTAAGTTGTTGCCCCCTGATGATGAAACAATGCAAATAATTTCTCCACATGTCTATAATATAACAGAGCAGGAAATAATGCAACCGTATCAAAGGGTCGTCGAAGAAATTGAGCAACCCGTAGGCTGTCAAGTGCCTCTGAACTCCCGAATGTTGTCTCACCACATCTCAGAGACGGTGCCAATATTTCTCTCTCCAATGAACTGGCATCGTGCTATCTGGAATATGTTGATCACCTACATCCACATAAAAACACTTGGTCATCCCTCATCATCCATAAAAAGCATCACAAAATAAAAAACTTCAAAAACCTTATTCCTTTCCTCTAGTGCACGACTTTCACCCATACAGGTGCACACATGTGCTTGCCTATTCGTTTCACATCTATGTACTCATGTGCAGTTGTCTGCAAAAAAATCATGCATCCCATGTGCAAATTTCACCCAGACAGGTGCACACATGTGTGAACCTATTCTTTGGACATTTGTGCACTGGTGCGTAATTGTCTAAGAAACCACTGTGCACAGTGCATAGCTGTCAGTTTAATAGGAGCACATATCATGCTCTCATGTACTTCCCTCCCCTGCACCCACATGTGCAGTTGTGTAAAGCACAACCATACACTATGCGCGAGACAAGGAATTATACCCCTTCATATGCGCACGAGTATTTTTCCTTCTCCCGCACACTGGTGGTTCCCTACCCAAAACTACCCGTATATGACCATAGGTACACCCCCTAACTACATTATATCAATTTCAAATTATGTGGTAAGATGGGATCACTAACATGTCTCTTGCAACTCCTGGATCGGTCGAATCATGCTCTCGTAATCTCCAAATCTCCTCAGGATGCTCTTGTCAAATCAACTATAACGACGAGTACAAATGAGGTGGCATTGTGCACCCACCAGCCATATATAATGCATTTGTTCCAAAATTCCACACTCAATTACAAGATCCCAGAGCCTCCATTTTCTGATCCGTTCTAAACCACAGGATCCTTGTCCTACCATCGACACATTCCCGAGGTCATCATCTAAACTTGGCCCCGGAGGAGCATTTTCCTCACGTCACGTTCAAGTATGAATGCTCATGTTCAAAATTATCGGATAACTGCTATATGTTCTTTATCATCAGACATTGTTCATGTCAGGTATTTGGTTTTCATGTGTGCAAGTACCTGGTCATCAAAGTGACACATCCCCTTCAGGTATATGTTCAACACTGGTATGTAATTATTCCCTCTGTAAATCAATTGCATATCCCAGTCACACCCTCTAAAGTTTAACTTTAGGGTCCTTACATCCAGCTCTGTAGTACCCCCACCTCTACTACATTTTGGTATTGTCACCCGATAGCACTCTCCCCCACATGATTTGTCCTATTCATAGCTCCCCTTGGAAACTTGAAAATCATGTTGATTTCACCCCCTAGGGATGGGAGTCCCGATAGCCTTATTCACTTCCGAGAATGAGCCCCATACTTCTTCTCATCATATTTCTATCTTTCCCAATGGACTCCCAGGTCATATCATGTTTTTCTATTGACTGCACATCTGCAGTATCATTATCCCTCCATCTCATCTACCATCAGTTTTCCTATTTGCATATTGTCCTCCATTCATTTACCTCATACAAAAACCCACCCATGGGGCCCCCACCCTCCACCAGTTCTCTTTCACAACTTGCACCCTCACAGACCAAGCCATATTTCACTTGGGAACCTATTTCTGTATCTGTATACTCAACCCAAATTATTCTTTATTTATTTTGTAATTGTAAAAGGTCGTTGTTTTCAACATTTACTTAGATTTTTGTCATCACCCTTGATGACCTTATTTTCCGGAAAAATCAACCCATGTCGCCCTTGGTCGGGGAATCCAATCCTTTTTCATTCTGGCATCGTTCACAAACCCTCAATATCCCAATTCCATGTACCCATGATCTCTAAGTTTGTCCACTGTGTTATCCTATGGCACAACTTAACCCCATATCTAGTCATCTCCCTAACACTAGATACAATTTTATGGTTGCTACCAATCATCGTTCAAAATTCCCCAACCAAGGGCAGTATTGAGTCTCACCACATCTTGACTTCGTTCATGTTCCTTGTCAGTGCCTAATGTCATCTCAGTGGATTTTACGAAGCCATTTTGTTTTTGGAGTCACATCTCCCTTTCTCTTGACATCAACGCAATTTCTAGAAGGGCGACAATATCTTGACTCTCATTACCTTTCCAATGAGGAGTCTCGGATGACACAGAGAATCATCATTGCTCTCTTATTCCGTTGACCCCCATAACATTTGACTTCAACAAAATATCATGTTACGGTGGGTCTTACTATGAGACTACTGCAGTTGTTTCATACGAGCCAAAGACCCCTGAATTCGTTAGGACATCAATGCCTATGAGTCATTGACACTTATTATATACATCCTTGCCTCACTTCAGAGTATGTTCACCATTAAGAACTGTCATCTTTCGTTGAACCTCCCTAGAGGGTGCTTCAGTTATTTACATCAACATACATCTTTAGTTAGAGTCTCACATTCCAGTTACATGACACGAGCATGGGGCATGCTCGTCTCATTTTAACACAGATTTTCTTTTTCTCCCTACATAAAGGTTTGGGTCCTAAAGTTTCCCCTCTCCCTCTGAAGGATCTCTCTTTCGGTTCCTCTCATCACTCTTCATTACAATGGAACTCTCAGTAAAAGAAACATTTATGTATTTCGGCTATACATATGCTCCTAACCTCACACATCAAGGGGCATATGTTATCATTGAAATATCGTCTGCAACATTTCACGCAAATGGTTACAGAAATACATAAATGCCAACAACAATTAGTTCACCTACAACAATGAAATGCATTCAAAAGGAAAAAAACTATACAATTGGGAAAAAATTGATATGCGCAAATTCACCAAAGGAAGCGCATGCACAGTGCACAGTGTGCACGGGCCAATAAAGTCCTCAGAGTGCACAATGCGCCAAGTGCACAATTGTGTATGAGAAAATCTGTGCACTTCTATGAATGATGCACTTATGGATCTTGTCGGCCCCTCAACCACTTATGGACTAGCTCCCAACACGATTTGACCTTCATATCTGAGGGAAATCGGAATGGGGGGCTAGTCAAGGACTAGAGGGTTCCCTAAAAGGCTCCTTGTTCACACCAAGAACCAATTACACTTTTGATGTAGGAGCATCAAACAAAGCCAAGGCACGTGCCCAGCCAAAGAAACAGTTGGACACGCAGATGAAGAAAAGGGGCACGTTTTTATGAAGACCATTTTGAATTTTGAAACCAAAAACATTAATGTAATAGTTAGGAGGAGCATACTTGCATTTATGTCTTGGAGATAGGAATAGATCTGGAGAGATTGCTCTCATCTATCAAATGTAATAGGCATTTAATTATGTTTAATGTAAAGTAGGTAGAGATGAATGTTAGATTAGACAATTTTAGAAGCGTAGGAGGGAAAACGGATATAGACACCCTCACCCTTGTATTATTGTATCATTATAGAAAGAGAGATTATTATTATCATTCAGAATTGATAAGCTGGAGAGATGTAACAAAGAGCTATAGAGAAGAACCCATGTACAGGAACAATTGAGTTAATATATGAAGCTTTGACTCACTTTCATGGTGTTATGGTGCTTACTGTTTACATTAGTTGAATGGTATGTTTACAGTTGCTTTATTTCTTTGTTATGCATTTGTTTCAATGCAGTGTTGTGTGTATGATTTCATGTTCAATGTATGAAGTCTAAGAGTGGAAAAGAATGAGTTTCAATTGTTTCTCTTCCTGAGAATTCCTGCAAGGAGTGCAGTGAACGTCCACAAGGTGTGCGTCGACAAAGGTCTGAGTTTTATCTCAGAAAGATCAGGAGAGATACTATTGTTATCATACTCGTAGAAGTGTTGGTGAAGCACAAATCCATGCAAGGTGTGCGCAGGCTGGTTGAAACCTTAGAATTTATCAACTAAGGGGAAAGTTGAGGGACCACTATTACAAAGAGTGCACATGGTCGAAGACTCAAATAACCAGAAGTTATTTGAAAGTTTGCTGCAAGGAGTGCGAGCAGGAAACCCTTTGGAAAGCTTGAGTTACAAGTAAAATATCAGGAGAGATAACACCGTTGAAGTGTTCAAAGGAAGATAGAAATCGAACCACTTCAGAGGGAGACGGGGATTGAAGCCGTCACATAGAAGTTAAGTTCAGAAGGGTGAACATTCAGTCATTTGGGCAGAGGCCATTGAAGTGTGAATCGAGCAGTCAGAATTCTCTGTGGGGAACTCGTGAAGTTGTGAGGACTGTAGGATCCAGTGAAGCTGCAAGGTGGTTAGCAGTTGGAAGAACTCACCACCCTAGCACCAAGAATCAATGTGAGTCGTTGACCTCATCTCAACCCACGTCATTGGATCATATCACGAATTTGGGGATCATGAGTTTGGAGGGCAGACCAAATTCTTGATATTTTCATGAAGTTCCGAGTTGCGAGGAACAGGGAAGGAAATCCAGACCATTGCATCCGAGCTACGGGAGGACCGTCGGATCAAAACTTCCAACAAGTATCATGTCTTGGGAGTTTAGGGTTTGAAAGAAACTCTTTTTGACTGCAGAAGTCATGAGCTTGTGAGTTGCGAGGGCTCGTGCAACACATGGCGCGTCCACTTGGTGGGAACCGCGTGGTTGACAGGTGGCATAGCAACGAGCGCCCAAAGAAAGGTAGAAGTGGGTTATAGGCAGCTAGACACACATCGGCTGGGAAGAAGTCAACCCATTGTTGACTTATCACATCTCGAGGATTTGTGAAGGAAGATCACAAGGGCTCAATGATCCAACTCATGAAATTGCGAGTTGTGAGGAGTGTTAGACTTAAGACCTATCGGGTGGTCGCTTGTAGAAGTGATAACAAGGAGGAACCATACCCGTATCGTCATCTCGGGTATCAGGGGTTTGGAAAAGAGGAGTCGAGGATCTTCGACCCACGAACTCGCGAGTTGCGAGTTGCGAAAGGCTCTTACGCTAAGGCCCAGTTGTGGTTGCGTGAGGGTGAATCTCGTGCCTAATGCTTGTTCACACAGGTGGGGTTTCTGAAGGACCTGTGGATCGGATTCATGAGGTTTCAACAGGGAACCGAAGGAGTCACTTCGACTCGTGGAGAAATTAGAATGATCCTGTGTGGATCTCGGCCCGAGGGCAGGGTCGGGGGTCTGCACCAGTTGTGGTATCAGAGCTTGATTGTGTCTGTATATTTTAGGCAGAGGGAGCTAGAGGAAAAGGAATAGTCTGATACACATCAATTGTGGTATCAGATCTTGATTATGTCTGTATATTTCAGGCAGAGGGAGCTAGAGGAAAAGGAATAGTCTGATACGCATCAGTTGTGGTATCATAGAACATAACAAATTCTTTGTTTTTTGTAGCAGAGAGAAAATAGGAACATTTTACAGCCATGCCACTGAGAAGAAGAGATAGGCCAATGCCTGATCCAGCGATGGAAAGAGAAATGCACGAGTTACGTGCTAGGATTGATGCTATGGAGACAACACAAAGGCGCACAGTTGACGCTAGAGATATCAGCGAAGCTGAAAGTGAAAATGAAGCTAGAAACAAAGGAGAAGGAGTAGCAGTCGAAGATGCTATAGACAAACGCCTATTTAGGGTTGTTGCAAGGATAGGTGCCAGAGAAAAAATGGAGATGCCTATGTATGAGGGAAGCTTGGATGTTGAAGAACTTCTAGACTGGATTAGAGATCTAGACAAATACTTCGACTATGAGGATGTCGAGGAAGATAAGAAAGTCAAACATGTCGTCACCAGACTTAAAGGGCATGCAGGACTGTGGTGGGATGAACTGCAAGCTGACAAACACTGCAAGGGCAAGCAGAAAATCAAAAGATGGGATAGAATGGTTGCAAAGATGAAATCCAAATTCATACCCAGGGATTATCAAATCACTCTGTTTCAGAGGATGCATAATTTGAGACAGAAGTTGATGTCAGTGAAAGAATACATTGAAGAGTTTTACAAGATAAACATCAAAACAGGTCATCGAGAAGGCGATGATGAAAATTTTTCCAGGTACATGAATGGTCTGCGATATGACATTCAGTATGAGATGAGCATGATGACCCTTCGAACTGTGGAAGATGCTTATCAGATGGCTCTAAAATATGAAGAGAAGTTGATCCGAAAGAAAGGTCAAAGAGGTCGAGATAGAAGTCAAGCTAGAGGCAAAATAATTTCCCAAGGCAGGACTTAGAAGCCTAAAGAAGAGGGAAAGAAACCTCAAACTCAACCTGAGAGAGGAGGAAGCTCACAGGGAAGGCACTATGTTGATAGAAACACTTTTCCTCGAGCCAGAGGAAGATGAAGAGGTAGAGGAGGTGAAGTGAAATGCTTTGTCTATGAAAAGATCGGACATAAATCCTATGAGTGTCCAGATAATAAGAAATATGGTGGTGAAACTCACATTGTCGAAGCTCAAGGATGGAATGTTGAGGCAGAAGACGTTGAGGGTGGACGATCCTTAATGATGAAGAAAGTTCTCTTAAAACCGGAGAAGGAGGTAGAGAACCTAGCCCAAAGAAACATTCTGTTTAAGACTGCTTGCAAAACTAAGGATAGAGTATGAAAGGTCATAGTGGATAGTGGTAGCACAGACAATCTCGTATCTACAGAGATGGTAGAAAAGCTGGAGCTGGAGACTGTTATACATCCAAGCCCATACAGAGTTTCATGGCTACAAAAAGGACATCAGGTAAATGTCACTAAACAATGTTTAGTTGAATTTAAAATAGGAGGATATAAAGATGAAATATTATGTGATGTCATTCCCATGGATGTTTGTCATCTATTGCTGGGTAGACCATGGCAATATGACAGAAACGTAGTTCATGATGGGAGAAAGAACACGTACACTCTGGAGAAAAATGATAGGACTCACATGTTGTTTCCAATTAAGAACCAAGAGGTGAAAATAGAGATGAACAACACTGTACTTCTCATGAGTGGGAAGGAACTTCTTAATGAGGTTAAGAAGAAGGAAGACACACAATTCATTGTGGTTAGGAAACCCAGAATTGTTTTGACCAGTACAAGGATAGATGATTTACTAGAAGAAATCCAGGAGATGCTGGAAGAGTTTGTTGATATAGTAGTGGACAAACTACCTTGTTCGTTGCCACCTATCAGGATTATAAGTCATAATATCTATCTGATACCTGGACCCAGTTTACTGAACAAAGCAGCATATAGATTGACGCCGCAGGAAAATGAAGAATTCAAGAGACAAGTCCAGGACTTAATGGACAAGGGATTGATTAGAGAGAGCTTGAGTCCATGCACTGTTCCAATAGTGCTCAGCCCAAAGAAAGATGGAGGCTAGAGAATGTGTATAGACTCAAGGCAAATCAATAAGATTACCATCAGATACATATTTCCATTGCCAAGGATGGATGACTTGATGGATTTCTTGAGTGGAGCAAAGTGTTTTTCAAAGATTGATTTGAAAAGTAGATATCATTAGATTTGAATGAGAGAAGGTGATGAATGGAAGAAAACATTCAAGACAAATGAGGGGCTGTATGAATGGATTGTCATGCCATATTTCCTAATGAATGCGCCCAGTAATTTCATGAGGTTGATGAACGAAGTCCTGAATGATTTCATTGGGAAATTCATTATTGTATATCTTGATGATATATTAATTTTCAGCAAAACAGAAGCAGAACAGTTAAAGCATTTAGCTGCAGTGATGAGAAGATTACAGCAAGAGAAACTTTTGATCAATGTGAAGAAATCGTCATTTATGAGGGCATAACTCATTTATTTGGTTTTTGTTATCTCTTCAAATGAGTTGAAGATGGATCCGAAAAAGGTAAATGCAATTAAGGATTGGCCATCACCGAAGAGTGTGTTTGAAGTTTGAAGCTTCCATGGTTTGGCTAGTTTCTACAAGAGATTCATCTGAAACTTTAGTGGAATCAGTGGACCAATGATGGATACGATGAAGAAAAGACATAAATCTTTTCACTGGACAGAAGAAGCAGAGAAGAGTTTCAAGCTGTTGAAGAAGAAGGTCACTGAGCAACCAATTCTGGTTTTGCCAGATTTTAGCAAGACATTCCAGGTCAGATGTGACGCGAGCGGATTTGCAATTGGTGTGGTCTTGAGCCAAGATGATAGACCAATCACATACTTCAGTGAAAAAATGAATGAAGCGAAGATCAAGTACTCAACATATGACAAAGAATTCAACGCAGTCATACAAGCGCTGAAGAAATGGAGACACTACTTGGTTCCCAAGGAGTTTGTTTTGTACAATGATAATCACGCTTTGAAATTCGTAACTCAACAGGAGAAGTTGAACCAAAAGCATGCTAAATGGGTTGAATTCATTCAGAATTTTACTTTTGTGATTGAGCATATTTCTGGAACTGCTAACAAAGTTGATGATGCTTTGAGCAGGAAATGTTTGCTTATGCAGGAATTCAGAGTCAAGACTTTGGGTTTTGATAACCTCAAAGAAATGTATAAGGATGACATAGATTTTAAGGAGGCATATGAGGCATCTGAGAATCCAGTTCTCAGGGACAGAAGCCAATCGACTAAATACATGATCCAGGATGGATTATTGTTCAGGGGAAATCAACTATGTATTCTGAAATGCTCCATGAGGGAGAATTTTCTAAAGGAAAAACATAGTGGAGGATTGGCCAGGAATTTCGGTCATGACAAGACGTTCTCAAAGTTGAATGGATCATATTTTTGGCTAGGGATGAAGACAGATGTCAAGAAATTTGTGGATAGGTGTAGAATTTGTCAGCACACGAAAGGAAAGAGGCAAAACGCAGGATTATACCAACCGTTACCCATACCTGAAAGGCCATGGGACGTAGTGAGCATGGATTTCATATTGGGATTGCCAAGGACACAAAGAGGATGTGATTCAATCTTTGTGGTAGTCGACAAATTTTCAAAGATGGCACATTTTATACCATGATAGAAAACCAGTGACACAACTCATATTGCGAACCTATTTTTCAAGGAATTCGTCAGACTTTATGGTTTTCCAAGGAGTATTGTTTCTGATCGGGATACCAAGTTCGTAGGACATTTCTGGAGGACTTTATGGAAGAATCTAGGGACAAGTTTGTCTTTTATCTCAACATATCATCCTCAAATGGATGCGCATACAAAAGTCGTCAACAGGAGCTTGGGAGATTTGTTAAGGAGCTTAGTGAATGAACACCATAGTCAATGGGATCACATTTTTCCACAGGAAGAATTTTCTTATAATGATTCACTTAATAGAAGCACAGGGTAGAGTCCATTCCAGATTGTATATGGAATGTAGCCAAGGGGAGTTTCTGAATTGAATGATTTAGAAAAAAATGAATTCAGGAGTGCCAGTGCAGAGGGCTTTGCAGAAGGAATGAAGGAGCTTCACAATCGAATTAAGGAGCGATTGCAGAGTTCAAGTCAAGAATACAAGCAAAGAGCAGATCAACATAGACGAGAACTTCAATTTGAATTTGGTGATCTGATTCTTATGCATTTGAGGAAGGAGAGGTTCCCAAGGGGAACGTATAACAAACTGAAGATGAAAAAGATTGGACTGTGAAAGGTCATGAAGAAATTTGGGGCAAATGCATATGAGATTGAATTACTCGATGGGGTCAGAATCTCACTGATATTCAATGTTCCGGATTTATACCCTTACGGAGCTGAAGAAGAAGGAGCAAAGAATGAGCAGAAAGAAATTCAATGGACCAAACAAATGCCTGTAGCTGAAAAGCCGCAGATGGAAAACATAATTGACAAGAGGACTAGCAAAAAGACCAGGAGAAAAGAGTATTTTGAATACTTGGTCAAATGGAAGGGACATCTAGTTGAAGATGCTAGTTGGGAATATGAAGCATAAATTCATAAGCATGCACAGACCGTGCAAGAACTCATGAACAGGAGTTCATGAAAATTTTCAAGAGAGGGAGTATGATGCAGGAGCATCAAACAAAGCTAAGGCACATGCCTAGCCAAAGAAACAGCTGGACACATAGATGAAGAAAAGGGGCATGTTTTTATGAAGACCATTTTGACTTTTGAAACCAAAAACATTAATGTAATAGTTAGGAGGAGCGTACTTGCATTTATGTCTTGGAGATAGGAACAGATCTGGAGAGATTGCTCTCATCTATCAGATGTAATAGGCATTTAAGTCTGTTTAATGTAAAGTAGGTAGAGATGAATGTTAGATTAGATAGTTTTAGAAGCATAGGAGGGAAAACAGATATAGACACCCTCACCCTTGTATTATTGTATCATTAGATAAAGAGAGATTATTATTATCATTCAAAATTGATAAGTTGGAGAGCTGTAGCAGAGAGCTGTAGAGAAGAACCCATGTATAGGAGCAATTGAGTTAATATATGAAGCTTTGACTCACTTTCATGGTGTTATGGTGCTTATTGTTTACATTAGTTGAATCGTATGTTTACTATTTCTTTATTTCTATGTTATGCATTTGTTTCAATGTAGTGGTGTGTGTATGATTTCATGTTGAATGTATGAAGTCTAAGAGTGGAAAAGAATGAGTTTCAATTGTTTCTCTTCTTGAGAATTTCTGTAAGGAGTACAGTGAACGTCTGCAAGGTGCGCATCGACGAAGGTCTGAGTTTTATCTCAAAAATATTAGGAGAGATACCATTGTTCTCATACTCGCAGAAGTGCAGGTGAAGCACAGAGTCGTGCAAGGTGTGCGCAGGCTGGTTAAAACCTTAGAATTTATAAAAGAAGGGGAAAGTTGAAGGACCACTGTTGTAAAGAGTGCATAGGGTTGAAGACTCAAATAACCAAAAGTTATTTGAAATTTTTCCACAAGGAGTGCGAGCAGGAAACCCTTTGGAAAGATTGAGTTACAAGTAAAAGCTCAAGAGAGATAACACTATTGAAGTGTTCAAAGGAAGATAGAAATCAAAGCACTTCAAAGGGAGACGGGGATTTAAGCCGTTGCATAGAAGTTAATTTTAGAAGGATGAACATTCATTCGTTTGGGCAGAGGCCATTGAAGCGTGAATCGAGCGGTCAAAATTCTCTATGGGGAACTCGTGAAGTTGTGAGGACCGTAGGATCCAGTGAAGCTGCAAGGTGGTTAGGAGTTGGAAGAACTCACCACCCTAGCACCAAGAATCAATGTGAGCCATTGATCTCGTCTCAACCCACGTCGTTGGATCATATCGCGAATTCGGGGATCGTGAGTTTGGAGGGTAGACCAAATTCTTGATATTTTCGCGGAGTTCTGAGTTGCGAGGAACAGGGAAGGAAATCCAGACCATTGGATCTGAGTTACGGGAGGACCGTCGGATCAGAACTTCCAACAGGTATTGCGTCTCGAGAGTTCGGGGTTCGAAAGAAACCCTTTTTTACTATAGAAGTCACGATCTTGCGAGTTGCGAGGGCTCGTGCAACACGTGGTGCGTTCGCTTGGTGGGAACCACGTGGTTGACAGGTGGCATAGCAACGAGTACCTAGAGAAAGGTAGAAGTGGGTGATAGGCAGCTGGACACGCGTCGCCTGGGAAGAAGTCAACCCATTGTTGACTTATCGTGTCTCAGGGATTCATGAAGGAAGAGCACAAGGGATCAATGCTCCAACTCAAAACATTGTGAGTTATGAGGGGTGTTAGACTTAATACCTAGCAATTGGTCTCTTGTATAAGTGCTAACAAGGAGGAACCATACCTGTATCGTCATCTCAGGTATCGGGGGTGTGGAAAATAGGAATCGAGGATATTCGACCCACAAACTTGCGATTTGCGAGTTGTGAAAGGTGCTTGCACCAAGGCCCACTTGTGGTCACGTGAGGGTGAAGCTCGCGCCTAGTGCTTGTTCACACAGGTGGGGTTTCCGAAGGACCTGTGGAACAGATTCTTGAGGTTTCAACAAGGAACCGAAGGAGTTTCTTTGACTTGGGGAAAAATTAGAACGATCTTGTGCGGATCTCGGCCCGAGGGTAGGGTCGAGGGTCTACAACAATTTTTCCTTGAATAAATGATATAAATAAGATCCATGGGTGCACTAAGAAACCAAGATCTTCATAGTATTTTTATGCTGCAAGAATTTTCCCTTGAGAATCCTCTTTTCTCTTTGGAGCCTTCAAGCATCATTGCAACAGGCCATTCCACACACCTATTGAGGGAATATGCATTGTTGTTCTTCACCATTTTCCATTTTCTTCCATTGTAAGAAGAGATATCCATTATGGAACTCAAGAGCCCTCCCAAGGAGGAAGAGGGGACTCATAAGTCCTCATTTTTCTCTACGGTGTTTTGCCTACTAATCTATTGATCCATTGGTAGAATTATGTTGGTCATTGGTTGGTTTTTATGGTTCTAAGTTTTTCATGCTTTCTAACTTTTATTTCTTAGTTTTTTTAGTTTATTTCTTTGTTTATACATGTGTTTGGCTTGTTTAGCCCACTCACAAACTTCTATCATTTCTAGCAGGCTCATCTAGACATGCAAGTGTTGTTGTTTTGCTCACCCAAGTGACAAAACCAACACAACAATGACCAGCGTGATTATCCATGAAGGGATGTGTCCCTTGGGTAATAAATATATTTGTATTGTATATTATATTATATTATACATATAATATAAATATACTTTATATTTATACTTTATACTTTATTATATATATTTATACTTTATATTATAAATATATTATTGGATTATTAATAATCATATGATTAATTATTAATCTAATAGAATGTATTTCCTATGCTACCCAAACATCAACACTCCCTCTCAGTAATGGAGGCATTCTACATTATTCCAATATTACCTCTGAATATTACCTTGGAAGATTACATGTGGGTAGCTCTCAAATAGATTCAACATGTTACCATGACATCCATTGCCTCACAATGCATTTGTACCTCATCATGTGCACCCTTGTGACTTCACATCCACTACCCTGCAATGCATCAATACCTAATCATGTGCACCCTCGGTATTAGTGCCAACCATTTTTCATGCTAGATGAGATCCACTTGTCTTAGTGCCAGTGTTTTTTTATGTTGTATGAGATCCACCTGTCTCAGTGCCAACCTTTTTTTATGTTGTATGAGATCCACCTATCTCAGTGCCAACCCTTTTTCATGCTGGATGAGTTCCACCTGTCTCATTTCCATCCCTTTTTCATGTTGGATGTGTTTCACCTGTCTCGGGTTCAACCCTTTTTAATGTTGGATGAGAAAAATCAGTGCTAACCCTTTTCATGCTGGATAAGTTCCACCAATCTCAGTTCCATCCCTTTTTCATGCTAGATGAGTTCCATCTATCTCAGTGCCAAACCTTTTTCATGCTGGATGAGAACACTCCCTCTAAAAGGGACCATGCCAAGCTTGTCCTTGAATTACTCAAACTTCATCCTCGACAGTGGCTTGGTAAACATGTCCAAAACTTGATCCTCTGTACTCACGAAACTGCAGAATCAATGCTCCCTTATGCACCATATCCTTGATATAGTAATATCTGATCTCGATATTCTTTGACCTATCATAGACCATGAGGTTATCTAGCGAATTCATGCAACTTTGGTTGTCACACCAAATGCAGGTCGCCTCTAGTCCGATACCAAATAACCCAGAAAACAGTTCTCAAAGACACACTGCTACTGCTCATGCTTCCAAATACTCAGCTTCAGCCATACTGAGTGCCACACATGACTGATTCCTTCATTCGAGGGAGCCTCCTACTCCTTATTGTAGTACCCAACTCCCTCTAGAACTGACTGTCTAGCTCCCTCTCGAGCACTAAATATCAACTGGATCTTCAACCCGATGACCTCATGACTTGTCCTCCAGAAAAAGTCTTGTCATTATCTTCTTATAGGTCTTACATACAATTCAAATTCAGTCAAATAGTTAGAAATTTATGAATCCACACTACTTTGTTACTTGTTGCACATGTTGCCACATACTCTGCCTTAGTCATACTGAGTGCTACACACAACTGCTTCATGCTACTCCATGAAACCATATTGGATCCTATATGGAAGTAATATGTTGAAGTAATCTTATGATCAAGAATACTACCGTCCCAATCTAAATTTGAATATCCATACAACCCAAACTCCTGGTTTGTCACATACTTGAGACCTTAATCCAATGTACCCTTAAGGTACCCCATCACATATTTTTCTACGAACAAATGAACCTACCTAGGATGATCCATATATTAACTCAGGGTGTTCACAGAAAAAAAATATATTTGGTCTTTTGTTTTTCAAGTTCATCAATGAACCCATCATCTCCCTGTATAAAGTAACATCCACAGTATCTAAAGTCGTATCCTGCAACACCTTTAGATTTGATACCATAGGTGTAGCCATTACCTTGCAATCCAACATCCTGAACCTCTTCAGGATTTCCATTGCATACTTCCCTTGACCTAGGGACATTTAACCTGAATTTTTCTGTAACATACCCAGCCAACCACCGGCTGAGCTACATCACCTCAACCCCACTTCTGGACTTCTTTTTCGACTTCTTATCTAACTTGTAATTAATAAATATGCATGCATTATTCACATGCATATATCAATATTCATGTTATGACATAAATAAATGAGACATATGTCATGCACAACAATAACCAACAAGCATGCATATTACATAATCAAATTTCTTAGATAATTAAATACACAGTGGAATAAATACACAAGCAAATAAAACCATAACATAGAGAACTTATATTTAATGAAACGAATCACCAACTGGTTGCATACCAAGGAATTTCCACTAATACAAAACATATTTGCAGAAAAAAATGAATACAGATTATTATCAAAATATTCTCAAGACAAAATAACATATATATAGTAAAACGAGTTTCTATTCAATAAGGAAATAAGCCGAAATTGTAAAATGTAGAGGAAACAAGCTTGCTAGAATGGTGGTGGATTATCTCTGAGAAGAGATATGACAACTATGCTCATTCGTAAGAATATGATAACAACGAGGATCTGAAGTCATTTTTACAATAAACAAGAATGTCAAAAACCCTAGACATCCAAAAAACCTAACCCTAGGAGATGAAGCATCAAAAGTCATGTGGGCCCCATTTGGGTAAGTTAGTACATCAACTTCCTGGGGTCGTAACTTTTGAATAGCCCGTTGGAAAGGTCTATATGAGGAATACACATTTTATTGCTAGCCATCAAAGGTAATTTTTGTTGTGACGAGCCCTAAAAAGCATTGTTTAGGGCCTCAAAACGGCCTTGCAAGTCAGGGACCCGAAAACTAAGGAAAAAACTGCCAAACTGGAAAAATGCCAAAATGAGCCAGTTGGAATAGGTGGGAGGCCACCAACATCCATTTGGATCAATACTCCCCCCTTAGGAAGAAATGGTCTCCATTGCATTGATTTCCCCCATCAGATGTGGAAATTTCTACTGAATTTGGCCCCGAGTGAGGCACTTTCCTCGGTGCAAGAGCTACCCTACTTTGACAAATCGATAAAGCTGGATCCTTTTCTGATGAGTGCCCTTGATCTGTTATCCACAATATGATCATTGGATGCCTTTTGTATGTAGTCAAGGTTGAGCTATTTTGGTGTTAGCTATTCTACTATCTCTGAGGTGTCCAATAATAGTGGGAAATACTATCGAAGGATATCCACGTTGAAC
The DNA here is from genome assembly GCA_009831015.1 of Picea engelmannii. Lineage (NCBI taxonomy): Eukaryota > Viridiplantae > Streptophyta > Pinopsida > Pinales > Pinaceae > Picea > Picea engelmannii. Next base: position 474,162 of record ML780728.1, read on the forward strand.
ACTGGGTGCAAGACAAGGAAAGGAGGAATGTCAAACACAAAAGCATTATCACCCACAGACTTGGTGATGGTGTACAACACATAACAGAGTGGGTGGATATTTTGATGAGGTCCTGTAAGGTGCTCTTTCTGCAAGTGCAACCAAACTTTGTCGCCCACCTGAAACTTATGTGGCACCCGATGTTGATCATGGCACTACTTATACTTGTCATTGGAATTTTGTAGGATATCCTGAACCTATTGGTGGATGTGGTGGATCCGCTCAATGAACCAGGTGGATTTTTTAACTTCATTTGGAGCAGGAGATGAGTCAGTTGAGGCTACCGCAAGGGGTAGTGCAACATCTATGGGACCCATTGGTTGGAATCCCAACCCCACCTAAAAGGGGTTGTGGTCAATTGAGATATGGAGGGTTCATTTGTAGCTATGTCGAACATAGGGGAGACTCTCATCCCATGTGAGAGGGTGCTTGGAATTATACATGCATAGGATATGGACGATTATTCGATTTACGACCTCGGTTTGGCCATATGTCTGGGGGTGGAAGGCCATGAATTTGGTGAGCTTGGTGTCTAGCAGTGACCAAAGGATTGACCAGAATGTGCTGTGAAATCGACTATCATGATCTGAGACAATGGTTTGTGGGATTCCAAAATGTACCCAAAATTGTTCAAAAAAGAGCTTGGCATTGGCCTCTGTTGTGATGCTCTTCTTGCAAGCAGCCATAATCGTGATCTTAGAAAAGCTATCCACAACCACAAAAACAAACTCATTGCCCCGCTTGGTGGACGAGAGACCCAACATGTAGTTCATTTTGATGGATTCCCATGTCCTGTCAGGAGTAGGTAGAGGGGTGTATAGGCCCCATTTCTTAGTATTCGGCTTGGCAATCACATAGGAAGTGAAGGACCCAATATACTTGCTGAATTCCTCTTGAAGTTACGACCAATAGAAATGTTTTTACAACATTTCCATTGTCTTTTCGATGTTGAGTGTCTTTTCACCCGACTATAGTGGGATTCCCAGATCATCTTTTCTCGCTCGCTTGATGGAATGCAGATATGGCCCAGAAAACAAAACAACTTGTATTGAAGATGGAAATTAATGACAATTGCGTTTGCACCCAAAATTTGGTAGGTGGTGGTGAAGTCTGGGTCTGTTTCATAGATTTAGGGCCATACAGAGGTCTTATGGCCGCAAGAGTCTAGCACCGTGGTGAGTGGTGTGAATGGCGGTCTATTGAGGCAATCAATGACACGGATGGTGATTCACATTTTATACTTGATGTTGAAGTGGAATTTTTGCAAGTACGTGGACAACTTCTGATGGTGGTCATTCTACAATTTTCCTTGTGTTTGCATGAACTGTAGTGGCTTATGATCAATGTGGATGATTTTCTCCTTCCCAATAATGTTATGTCTCCACTCACGATAGGCTTTCACAATGGAGTACATTTCATTTTTGTAAGTAGGGTAATTACAAAAAACATATGATAGTGTCTCACTATTATAGAACTTGGGGTGGTCGTGCTGAGTGAGAATGATGCCCACAACATAGTCTGAAGCATCTGTCTCGATCTCAAAGGGATGTTGCAGGTTTTATAGTGAAAGTATTGGGTTGAGAACAAGAACTGCTTCAAATCATCTAACACTTGTTGTTGGGACCGACCCCACACAAATTTCTCCTTACCAACACCCCTGGTTACTTGGTTGAGGGCCCATGCAATATGGGAGAATCCCAACACGAACCTGCAGTAGAAATTGGCAAGGCCCAAAAAGCTCTGAAGATTAGTGAGTGTGTTTGGGGCTGGAAAATCGTTGATGACTTGGATTTTGGCTGGATCCACATGTATGCCATACTGATAAATGATGTAGCCCGGGTAATGAGCCCTATCCATTTGGAAGGAGAATTTTTCCAAGTTGGCGTAGAGATGGTGCTAACGTAGGGTGTGCAGAACCTACTAAATATGCTACAAGTGTTCTTCCCAAGTCTTTTTGTAAATGAGGATGTCATCTAGATACACCACTAAAAAAGTATTGGTGAATGGTCACAGAATATCGACCATCATCCTCATGAAAGTGGTTGGAGCATTTGTCAAACCAAAGGGCATGACCAACCATTCAAAAATACCTTCCTTTGACTTGAAGGCAGTCTTCCATACATCTGTATGTTCTATCGGGACTTGGTGGTAGCAAAACTTCATATCAATCTTACTGAAGTATTTGGCCCCCATGAGTTGATCAAGGAGGTCGTCGATTTCGGGAATCGAGTACCGATTTCTGACTGTTATTTTATTAAGGGCCCAGTAATGAATGCAGATTCGCCAGGTTATATATTTCTTCTGTACCAACATGATTGGGCTCCTGTAAGGTGATGAGTTACGACAGATGTGCCCCTAGTGGAGTAGTTCTTGGATCTGCCCCTTGATATCCTCATTCTCTAATAGAGAGCAGCGGTAGAATATCCCATTGGGAAGAAGTATGTCGAGGGTGATATCAATGAAGTTCTTGACCTGACAGTGCAGAGGTACCCCCGTAGGTAAGGAGAAGATATCTGAGTATTCTTCCACGACCTTATCCACTTGCTTCTGCCGTGTGGAGAGGTCGATTGTAGAGACCCTAGATGTGGTTGCGATCTTTTGGTCATTATGAGAGAGAATCATGAAGAAGACAAACTTCCATGTATGAGAGATGACCTTTATGCATTTCTTGGAAGAGATCAAGGAAATAACATTGGGTGGGACTGCCTTGGGTATCCCGTAAAATTTCTTGTTCAAAGTAATAATAAAATTGTGAGGCCTAGACTCATATACAACATGACATTTCCATAAATAAAGTTGGGCCAAAATAACATTAAAAACTTCGAGAGGGGAAACATCACACAATACCTCATCTTTGAAGGGCTTTATTTCGTATGATAAGAGGCATTGTAGGTTGACGCGGATGTCGCTTCCTTGGCGGAGTTGTCTGATGGTGTAGGGTTGTGGGTGCAGAATTGTTGGTAGGTAAATTCGCTTGACAACCTATGCTAAGATGATTTTCTTATGGCTACTGTTATCAATGATGAATTGCAGTGGGGTACCCTTCAACCACATTTGTGAATGAAAAAGGCGCTCACCTTCCTCTGTCTCATTTGGTTCACCAGGCTGAATCTTAGTGGTAGTAAAAGCAGCACTGGGTTCTGCGTATATGATTCATCTCCCCCTTTCTGGTTTTGACTTAGATTCAGAACCCACATATGATTCATAGGCTTTCACCTCAGCCACCAACAACTACTTCAAGTGACAATCAACAATTTTATGCCAGGGGTTCTTATGGAAGTTGCACCACTCCCCGATATATTTGTTTGTCTTTTCGGTGTCCTTCTTTGCTTGCGTCCTAGACTGGTTGTCCTAATGTTGTCCATGTTTTCTATATCCTTTGTTGTGTGTGCTGGGGCCTCCCTTTCCTGTCTTTTGCTGTGAGGGGTTCCCAGGCCCAAATTATTGTCTTTTGTTTGAGCATCTGCTCGATTTTGATGATATATCAGTAGGCCGCGCCCAAGGATGAGATGTACAAAAAATTCATTTCATCCTGTATGTATCTGTCTAGACTGTTGTGATACCTGAGCACTAGATATCACTCAGAATATTTGATATCCATCTTGGTATGCAAGGTATGGAAGATATTTGTGAACTCGAGCACCACTTGGTCACTTTCCTGCCGCAAAGTGGTCCATTTTGTGTATAGGTCGTCATAAATTCCAACATGGTAGTATTGTTCCTTAATATCATCCCTGAAGGACTCCCAAGTGACTGCGACTATAAATAATGAGGGTTCCTCTGTTTCCTTTTGCTCACAGAAAATTTCCCACCAATATTTGACACAGGGGATGACTTTGAGGAGAACAAAAGTAATATTTTCTCTATTCGAGAAGTTAAGGATAGAGAAATACCCTTCTATAAGATTCAACCATTTGTCTACTGCATATATGTCTATATAACCTTCAAATATAGGAATATCAAAGTTGATTTGTACCTTGAAGGGGGTGGCGCCTCCGTTTGAGGAAGATGTGTCGCATGTTGGTAGCCACCGAAAGATTTGTGCAAAACTATCTATCATCTCGTTCCTCTGTTGTGTGAGGGATTCATCGAGAAACATTTTGAAGGGATATCCTATCCTTTCATATTTCTTTTCTTCTACCATGAGAGGCCATTTGGGCATGCGAGATCTTTTGTCCTCAAGAGACATAAGCTCGAGACCCAATTCTTTGTACCCTAACCTTGTTGAGGACATGCATTAAGAATGACAAGGAGAAGACCGATACGATACCATTGATCCAAAATATATTTGCATAATGAAATGAATACATATTATTATCAAAATATTCTTAACACATAATGAAAGATATACAGTAAAACTGGTTTCTATTCAATAAGGAAATAAGTTGAAATTGTAAAATGCAGCGAAAACAAGCTTGCTAGAATGGTGGCAGCCTATCTATGAGAAGATATGTGATAGATATGCTCATTCAAAATAAGATTATTACAATGAGGATATGAAGGCATTTTTACAATAAACAAGAATGTCAAAAACCCTAGACATCCAAAAAACCCAACCCTAGGAGATGAAGCGCCAAAAGTCATGTGGGCCCTGTTTGGGTAAGTTAGTACATCAACTTCCCGGGGTTGTAACTTTTTCATATGATCTCCATTTTAGGTGCACAATAGCCCTTTGGAAAGGTATATACGAGGAATACACATTTTTTTGTTATCCATCAAAGGTCATTTTTTCTATGGAGAGCCCTAAAAAATGTTGTTTAGGGCCTCAAAACGATCCTGCAAGTCAAGGACCAAAAAACTAGGGAAAAACTGCCAAACTGAAAAACTACCAGAATGATCCAGTTGGAATAGGTGGGAGGCGACCGAAATCCATATGCATCAATCCTCCCCCCTTAGGAAGAAATTTTCTCCATTGCGTTGAGTTCCCCCATCATATGAGGAAATTTCTGCTGAATTTGGCCCCAGGTGAGCCACTTGCCTTGGTGCAGGAGTTGCCCTACTTTGAAATCTTGATAAAGTTGGATCATTTGCTAGCAAGTTCCTTTGATCTGTTTGTCCACAATATGATCAATGGATTCCTCTTGTATATAGTTGAGGTTGAGCTCTATTGGTGTTAGCTGTTATGCTATCTTTGAGGTGTTCAATAATGGTGGGAAATACAATCGAAGGATATCCACATTGAACATTGGGTGCAAGCCAAGGAAATGAGGAATGTATAAATATGTATGTAGTATTCACATGCATAGATAAAGATTCATGTTATGACATAAATAAATGAGACATATGTCATGCACAAAAATAACCAACAAGCATGCATATTACAGATACAAATTTCTTAGATAAGTAAATACACAACGAAATAAATACACAAGCAAATAAAACCATAACATAGAGCACTGATATTTAATGAAACAAATCACCAACTGACTACAAACCAAGGACGTTCCACTGATACAGAATATATTTGCAGAATGAAATAAATACATATTATTATGAAAATATGCTTAACACAGAATAACAAATATACAATAAAACTTGTTTCTATTCAATAAGGAAATAAGTTGAAACTGTAAAATGCAGCGGAAAAAATCTTGCTAGAATGGTGGCAGTTTATCTCTGAGAAGAGATGTGACTGTTGTGCTCATTCACAATAATATGATTACAATGACCCTCTGAAGGCATTTTTACAATAAACAGGAATTTCAAAAACCTTAGACATCCAAAAAACCTAACCCTAAGAGATGAAGTGCCAAAAGTCATGTGGGCCCCGTTTGGGTAAGTTAGTACATCAACTTCTCGGGGTCGTAAATTTTGCATACATTCTTTTTTTTAGGCCCACGATAGCCTGTTGGAAAGGTCTATATGAGGACTACACATTTTTTTGCTATATATCAAATCTCATACTAACTGTGGCAAGCCCTAAAAACCGTTGTTTAGGGCCTCAAAACGGCCCTGCAAGTTAAGGACCCGAAAACTAGGGAAAAAACTACCAAACTGCAAAACTGCCAAAATGAGCCAGTTGGAATAAGTGGGAGGCCACTGAAATCCATCTGGATCATCCACAAAAATTTATACACTGTTTTTCCAAGTCTCAACAGTAGTTTCACCCCCAATCCAGGGCTATGAATCCACAAGGACGGTTCCAGAGTGTCACTCGACTTCCCAAACTAGTGAGCACTCAATCTCTCATAGGATTTTTAGCACCCACAACAATCCAAAGTACACCATCTCTCTTCTACCCAGTAGTCAAAACCCAAGAGAATGGACCCCCTTTTGTTCCTCCCAGTCCCTCAGGTTGTCCATATCCTTCCAGGGCTCTAGTGGAGCTGGTCCATAATATCCATGTTGGGACTCTCAAGACTCACAACTATGAGAAAAAATGAACATAGGCCAAAGCATCTCAAACATGTAGGCCTTCATTCATGAATGGAAAACACCATCAATCTTTACAACCAACAAAACATGTCTCCTCTACAACATTTTTCTTCCCTTCCCAATCCAAACACAAAATGAGGAAGGACGAGTGGGTGAAAGAGTGAAATGGAGAGAGAAAATAATGAAATGTGTGAACAATGAGCAATTGAGTGAGTGAGTGAATGAGTGATGAAGAAGCAACTAGAATAAAAGGAACGAGAACCTCCCAAATAGATCAAGGACGAGTTTATGTAATTCTTGGAATTAAGGACCCGCTTGGCCTCCCCCCAAAGAAGCTCATGTAACTATTATTCTCCATTAGAACAATAATGGGAAAATAAAATATAAATAAATACTTATCCCCTCAAGCCCCCTCTCTTGTGGAATCATATCCCCCTATAACTCTTGTCCTTGTCCTTCTAGAATCCAACGATGTATTTATTAATAATAAAGATCAAACATTACAATTCCTAGGCACACTAGCCTCTTTCAATTGTTTGGGCACTTTGGCCTTCCTGGACTAACAAAATACATTATTTAATATGGGGATGAAAACTCGGGGTGTTATATCCCCTCTCCCTTATTTTGGCATTGTCCTCAGTACATATACAAAACATAAACAAAATTTCAAAATTTATTCAATAAGTTGTGGGTACTCTGCCCGCATGGCATCTTCATGCTCCAAAGTAGCATCTTCAAGACCATAGCAGGTCCACTCAAATTTTACCATCTCTATAACTCGATTCTGGATCATTTTGACCTTTCTTTCTAATATTCACATGGGCTGGACTTGGAATCCTTCCTTTATCTCTACCTGAATCATATGCCAATCATTAACATGGTTAGGATCATGTACATACTTTTTTAGAAAAGAGACATGAAATACATTATGCACATTCATGGAAGTAGGAAATGAAATCATGTATGCAACTAGCCCTATTATGTCCAACATCTCAAATGGACCAAAGAATATGGATGCTAACATTGTACAACTACCCAACTTCAAAGAGCTCTTCTTGGGCTTCACTTTTAAAATCACATGCTCCCCCACATTAAATTCTATAGTTGTTATGCTCTTATCTGCATAAATTTTCTGTCTATATTGATCTTCCTTTAAGTTCTTTTTAATTCTAACCATCTGGTCTTCCATATCCTTGATCAATTCTGGCCCAAGTACCACTCTGTCAGCTGGGTTTTTCCAAATCACTGGAGTATTTCATTTCCTTCCATACAACGCTTCAAATGGGATCATTTTCAATTAATCTTGATACCCATTATGATAGGCAAACTCAACCAAGTGCAATTAATATTCCCACTTATATGGATTATCCATCACATACATTCTCAACATGTCTTCAATTACTTGATTGACTCTCTCTGTCTTCCCATGTGACTGTGGATGGTATGTTGTGCTAAATTTCATATTTGTACCAAACCCTTTAAACAATCCCCTCCATAAATTGGAAGTGAACTTTGAATATCTGTCTGAGACAATTGTCTTAGGCATCCCATGCAACGTATCAATCTCCCTCTTGTAATTTTCCACAATATTAGTTGTTTTCTGAGTCGTTTTTATAGGAATAAAATGAGAAACCTTTGTCAATTTATCAACCATGACCATGATTGAATCATGTTTCTTTCTTGTCCTAGGCAATTTAGTTATCAAATCCATGGTTACCACTTCCCACTTCTTCTTTGGAATTGGTAATGGTTGTAGAAAACATGTTGGGTTCCTATTCTCAACCTTCACTCTCTGGCATTCCATACATCTGGAAATGTAATCGACAACATATTTTTTCGTTCCTGGCCAAAAGAATTGGCTTCTTACTACTACAATCATTTTATGGTAACTGGGATGTCTGACATATGGAACATTATGCATTTATTTTAATACCAAATTCCTAAGTTCTTTGGAACTAGGAACATAAATTCTATTTTTATTAATAAGTAATCCATCTTCCTTCATCTCATATTCTTTAATTTTCTTTTGTACATTTTCTTGTTGTAATATGTCCTTTACCTGTAGGTAATGTTGATCTATGACAACAACATCTAAAATTATGCTCTTTAAATCTCACTGATGTATACTAACAACAGTAGCATGCATCGGATGTACTCTTCTACTAAGTGCATCGACAACTTTATTTTCTTTTCCTTTGATATGCTCAATATCAAAATCCTATTCACTTAAAAATTCTAGCCATCTTGTTTGCCTGACATTCAAAGTTGGTTGTTCAAAAATATATTTCAAACCATAGTGGTATGTTCTTAGTTCAAATCTCTTCCCATGAGATAATGCCTCCACATCTTCAATGCATGAACAATGGAAACAAGTTCCAAGTCATGTGTGGCATATTTCCTCTCATGTTCTTTAAGCTTTCTGGATTCATAACCAATGATATTTCCATTTTTAATGAGGACTCCACCAAGTCCTTCCTTGCATGCATTTGTACATACCACAAAAAATTCATTTGGGTCAACAAACTTTAAAATAGGTGCACTAGTAAGTAATTCTTTCATCAAATTAAAGTTATCTTCACACTCACATGTCCATTCAAATTTAATTCCCTTCTTTTGCAAAGAAGTGATGGGATGAGCAATCTTAGAGAACCCTGCTACAAATATTCTGTAGTAACCAGCTAATCCCATAAAAGATCTGACTTCTGAAACATTCCTGGGTGTTTCCCATCCTCTAATGGCTTCAATCTTCCATGGATCCACTGCTATACTTTTTTATGAAATAATGTGCCCCAAGTAATGGATCTGTTCTTGGTAAAAATAACACTTAATAAGATTAGCATACAACTGATGTTCCCTCAACACTTGCAATTTCAATCTTAGGTGATGTTCGCGCTCTTCTTCTGACTTAGAATAGACAGGTATTTCATCCAAGAATACTATGACAAACTTATCCAAGTAATTTCTGAATATGCCATTCATTAAGCACATAAAGGCAGTTGGTGCATTGGATAGTCCAAATGGCACCACTACGAATTCATAATTCCCATACATGGTCCTAAAAGTTGTCTTATTGATGTCTTGTTCCTTGATTCTTACCTGATGGTACCTTGATATCAAGTGTATCTTTGAAAATATCTTTTCCCCTCTTATATGATCAAAGAGGTCAACAATTATGGGTAGAGGTTACTTGTTCTTTACAATGGATTTTTTCAGCCGTCAAAAGTCAATACACAGCCTCAAAGTTTCATCCTTCTTTTTGACGAAAAGTACTAGTGCTCCCCAAGGTGAAACATTTGGACGTATGTGCCCTTTCTTCAACAATTCTTCCAAATTCATTTGTAATTCTTTTAATTCCGGTGTACTCATTTTGTAATATTTTTTTGATATCGGGGTAGCTCCTGGAACTAAATCAATAGAGAAATCTATCTCCCTCTTTGGTGGAAACCCTGGTATTTCTTGGAATACATATTCAACTTATTGTAGTACCTAAAATTCTTCCAAGCTTGGCCCCTTTGTATTTTCTGGCTCCTCCACATGGTCTGCATACAATTGACATCCTTTTCTGAAACATCTCTTCAACTGTAAGGATGAAATATTGCTTATAGGGATGGGTCTTGGAACTCCTTTCACAATGCTCTATTTTCCTTCTTCATTAAGACATGAAAATGTCTTGTTATGACAATCTAGGACATCATGATGTTTGTCCAACCAATTCATTCCAATTAGAATATCATAAGACCCGAATGGTATAATATTTAGATGAGATTTAGTATTCACACCATTAAGACTTATGGAACAACCCCTAATCATATCATGGATTCTCCTTTTGGTTTCAGTGGCTAGCTGAACCAAACTTGATATTCCAAGATTACTTTTCTCCAAATTTAATCTATCCACTATTTTAGGATCAATGTAACAATGACTTGATCCCGAATCAATTAAAATAGCAACATGTTGCTTAATGATCTTACCTTCCACTTCGATCATATTGGATTGGTACTCTGCTTGTCAATCATCTAAGGCTGCATAAATTATTCCCATGTCTTCTACTATCATACCTTCTTGGATGTTTTGCATGGTCTTCACTCTGTCCTTTCTGTGAGGGAAATTATTGTACAAGTGATCTTCTTTGCATCCCCAACATTGGATTGGTGGTCTTCCTCTTTTTCTCAAGGAGTCTTCTCTCTTGGATTCATCCTTAGCATACTGGTCTTGATGATTTTTATTTGGGCTATTTTTATTGAAAGGAGGTTTGAATCCCTTCCTCCTTTGATCATATTTCTCCTTCTTCTTATCCTTCAAATATTTATGCAAAGACTCTCTGCCCTTTTCTTGCTCATATAGGTAATTAGCCTTCATGATGGTCTCAGTCAAAGTCCAGGGTTCATCATATTTAATATTCTTCTTATAAAAGGATGGTAATCCACTTAAAAACATATGTACCTTCACCTTCTCATCTTTTATGAACCCCACATACTTTATCATCCTCGTGAATTTATTTTCATAGTCTTCCATGGTCATGCTTCCCAGCCTGAGTTCAAACAATTCCTGCATTTTCTTGGCATCGAAGTTTCTGAAAGGTACTCCTTCTGAAAATATTTCTTGAAATGCTTCCAAGTGATCCTATTCTCATTAATGTGATCAACCTGCTTCAGTTGATCCCACCACATAGCATCTTTTCCATGTAAATGGTAAGTGGAAATTATGGCTTCTAGGTTTGATGAGTATTTATGCAATTGAAAATACCTCCTGAGTCCAAGAAACCATACCTCCACATCATATTCCCTTTCTATTTCTCCATCAAAGGATGGTGGCTTAATATTCCTCATCTCTCCTTGCAAACTATCCAATTCATGTCTTCTTCTTTGGTGCCTAACAGGAGACACCTCTGGGATACTTATGGAATATTCATATGCATAAAATTTCCTTGTTGAATAGGGAGGTGAGTGATGCCTATGAGTTCTACTAGCACTTCTTGAATAACCAGTTCTTCTACGATCATCTCTTCTGTCATAACATCTTCCCTCTTCCTCCTATTATGAGTTTGATCCATTCTTTGTTTTCCTCTGCAACTTATTTAATCTTTGCATCACTTGAGAATTTATTTGATTTTGTTCTCTTATCAGTCTCTCATTGTATTTTTTGTAGCTCTACACTTCCATTTTCATGCTTCTCACAGTCTCTATCATTGTTTCTTGCTTCCCTCTAGCCTGGTGTCCGTTGGATTATGTCTCTACATTACCAACACTGATATTCTAACCTTTGGCTCCTTTATCATGTCTCGAGGCTCCCTATCCTTCTTCCATTTCTTGAATATGAATTCTTTTACTGAACTGATATATTTACACCGGCCCCCAATTCTGCAAAATGTGCAAGCCACCATTTTGTTAGAATTATGCATATAATATTTTTTTCCAAATAATGATATAGGTGATTTTTTTTTTCAATTCATGAAGAATATACTATCATTCTCCACATTATAACCATTCCATGTTATCCTTTAGCTGATACATAATTCAATTCCTCACATTTGCTTCCTTCAACCCACTTCCATGTGGCCACGACTCGAAACCACAATCTTATCCATTCATTAGTGCCTTCCTCTATATTCTTATACATAGGATGTTTCTCAAACACAATGTTTGAGGGCTTAGTCACTTCCATATCCTTTTTTTCCTTTAATTAACCCCCCCTTTACCTTTTCATGAGACTGACCTTGGGACTAAGTCCTCTGGACTTTGGCCTTCAACTATTCTCCCTTGTCAATCTTTGATTTCTCCCAGAATTAAACTTCATTGAAGCCCTTCCAATAACTCTACTTAGAAGATCAGACGATCAAGATTTTATCTCTCATCAAATGGAAGATCCTGCCCCATATGGAGGTTTCAACAAGATTGATGGTCATGACTTAATCAAATGTTGTTATGGACGAACTTTATCAATTCGAGACTTCGGTGATCTGGGACTCAAGAACATTACAACTCCCAGGTCTCTCAACTCCCTTGGGAGTTACAATTTGTCAAAGAACTTACATTGTTCATCCACATTTTAATAACACGATCGAGAATTAATCAAGAGTTGGGACAGGCGATCCTTACACACTTTGGAATTTCGGTACTCTGGGGCTCTGGGATATTTCCATTCCTAAGTCTACCACTTCCCTAGAGTGACAATTTGTTGAATTTCTCACCCATCCTCCCTCTTCTTGATCCAATGGTTGAGAAAGGTCCTGAAGGGATCTCATATCGACGATTTGCATGCCTTCGTGACTTTGGTCTTCAACACTTTTCATTGACAAAAAATTGGACACCCCCGCAACAAACTCCTGTAGATGACACGACATGCTGACGTCACCTAGGGTGATGTGGACCCATGGAACATGTGCCATGTGTCACTAAAATAAGAACAAATCAGGGTCCGAAAGGTACCAAATCTGGGTGACACGTGTCCTCACATGACAATCCACAATCTCTACTTCAAATCTGATAGCCCGCGTAACTTCATGAATTTACACTTTTGTGAATTCATCACTTTGGGGCTTTGATCTGCAACATACCCAAAAATCGTCGGAGTGGTGAAGTTATGAAGTTTGAACTTCGTTAACCCTCCACCACTACTAGATTTGATGACCTGCAACACTACTAAAGTCCTTCCATCGATCTAACAATCGACGAGAATTATGGTACTTTAATGCTCCGAGGCTCCAGATGGTAGTAGTTCAACAAAGTTTAAAACTCCCGGAGTGAAATCTCCCGAAGTGGTCAACACCGAGTGACCACGATCGATGATGGAGATTTCCCTGCGTATCTTATCAGATCAGAAAACTGACGGGACTTTGCTACTTAGACCATTTTTACACTTCTTCCTTTCTCCCATAATCGTCGAAGCAATGAAGCTCTGGATTTTTCCATCTTTTTCTCAGATTCGATTAATGACTGACAATCAACATGTTTGATCTAACGACTGTGACTTAATCTCTCCCATCCTTTGGTTTCACCTTTATCTGACAATCCTCATTCACCCGTTTTCTGATAAAATGATCCATAAATCCTTGATTCCACAACAACGATCGCTCCTAAATTCAAAAGGGAATGGTCAGGATTGTACGATCCTTTACAAAGGATCTATGTCTGCACGACGCTTTGGCTTCTACATGATCTCTTCAATGCTATCTCTCCTGAGATTTAATATCGCAAGGGAATACCATTCTTAAAAACAATACCCATTCCAATAGTTTCATCCCATACCAGTTCGATGTTTCAACCTAAGCCTCTGATACAAATCTATAGCATACCCAACCACCCACAGGACAAGCTACATCACCTCAAGCCCACTTTTGGACTTATTTTTTGACGTCTTATTTAACTTGTAATTAATAAATATGCATGCAGTATTCACATGCATAGATCAAGAGTCATGTTATGACATAAATAAATGAGACATATGTCATGCACAACAATAACCAACAAGCATGCATATTACATATACAAATTTCTTAGGTAAGTAAATACACAGCGAAATAAATACACAAGAAAATAAAACCATAACATAGAGCACTTGTATTTAATGAAACCAATCACCAATTGCCTGCAGACGAAGCATGTTCCACCCAACCATAGACATTGTTTTTCCAAGTCTCAACAATAGTGTCACCCTCAAGACAGGGCTATGAATCCACAAGGACGGTTCCAAAGTGTCACTCGGTTTCCCAAACCAGTCAACACTCAATCTCTCATAGGATTTTCAGGACACACAAGAATACAAAGTACACCAACTCTCTTCTACCAAGCCTTCACAACCCAAGAGAATGGACCCCCTTTTCTGCCTCGCAGTCCCTTAGGATGTCCATATCCTTCCGAGGCTCTAGTGCAGCTGGTCCAAAATATCCATGCTGGGACTCTCCAAACTCCTAGTTGTGAGAAAAATGGAACACGGGACAAAGCATCTCAGACATGCAAGCTTTCATTCATGGATGGAAAACATGAGCAATATTTATAGCCAACAAACCATGGCTCCTCTCCAACATTTCATTTTCCCTTACCAAGCCAAACAAAAAATGAGGAAGGACAAGTGGGCAAAAGAGTGAAATGGAGAGAGAACAGAACGAAAGGTGTGAACAACGAGCAATTGAGTGAGTGAGTGAATGAGTGATGAAGAAGAAAACAAAAGAATAAGAATGAGAACCCCCCAAACAGAGCAAGGACGAGTTTATGTAATTCTTGGAATAAAGGAACCACTTGGAAGGAAATATTTTCAAAAGAGAAACAATATCACTCACTTCATACCTTTATGTACACTTCCTTCTGACATTACAATTCATGCATATGGAAGTAAATAATCTTGTCCTCCAGATAGACACCAATGTATGCAAGTTAAACAATGCATTTCCATATGACACTTCCTAGTTTCAAACTGGTAATAAATGACCATAACAGTGACAAATATTGTTACTTTATCGTGTTCTTTCATTTTATTTTTTAGCAGTTCACTAATAATTACACACATGATGATAGATTGATACACCAACCATAGTCGACATCGTTGTCCCCATACACACAATGACAAATCAACATCATTGTCCCCATAGTTTCTCAACTGAAACCATTGTGACTAAATCCCAGGAAAAAGATCACCTCGCTCTTCTCATTACGAAGACCCTCTTAGGGTTCACATCCCACCAGATGAACCAAATTGAAGTGATGGACCCTTCCTATGGTATCCACTTCATTCATGAATTGGATCTCATGGTGCATATTCCTATTAGGAGGATTAAAAACCACCAGAGCACATTTATGAAGATTTCTTTTTATATACCACACCATAACCTCCTTCTTGTTTTTTGCAAACAAAAAGTAGTAATCATTCTCTACTCTCCTACTCTCATAGGTCCCATTTCCTTTCCACTTCTCTGGGCCTCCTATGAGGGAGTCAAGTTGTTATCGTTCCTTCATTTATACCACTATCGACCTTATTCTTAGATTCCATTTGTAGGTGAAGGAAATTTCCCTCAACTAGTGGAAGTTTTGGGTTCGAATCCAGTGGCCATGTCTCTCTTTGATTAAATCTGTGTGTATTGGGTTTGAATCTAGTGGCCACATACAATTTTATTTCTGAATAATCATGTCTGAAGGCCACCGTCACCCCTTCTTCCACCATAAAAAGGAGGATAAAAATGATAACATGAATTCGAACTATGGCTACAGATCCAATTCTAATCAGAACCCCTATGGACCCTTCGACTACCAGACCGGCTATGATTATAACGAAAATTTATTTTTCTATTATCCCAACATTTGGTGCACCTATCAGTATCATTTACACACTTCGCAATGGAAATTTCCTTTTATATTTGTATGTATCATGTAGGTTTTATCTTACAAAACCTGTATATCCTACTTGTATAGCAAGTACATGTCCCCAACAAATGATTATCAAAGTGGCTATAATGATGACAATGATTACCAGACTAGATATGGCTATAACGTCAACAACAATTCTTAGACTTGTTATAACGTCAACAATGATTACCACTCTGGATCTACCTATAATGTCGGAAATGATATTCTATTAACCTTGTGATTGTGGGTTCTTTCCCCACAGTGGAAGTTTGAGCCAAATCTCCATGCATGTATTCTCGAAAGGCTATAATGGCGATTCAAGGAGTACTTCATAAGTGCTAGACTTCAGAATTCTTATCAAATATGAGACATTAATATATCTATTGTTCATGTATTGTGCCCCAGCTCCAACCACTATCTTTTCCATAATCCATTCCTTGTATTGCAATGAAGAATCCAAATAAAAACCTCTTCATTATTGGCTCATGAATTTCAAATCACTGAGAAAATCAGTTACATGTTGAGTTGAGCTTCGAATCCAAAGGTAAGCCATCTCTCCTATTTTCTCGGGCCCTCCTATGAGGGATTTAAGCCCGGTCCCTCTTTGATACCATGTTAATTTTTCATAAGAGATGCTATTGTATGTGAATAAATATCTTATTACAATGATGGGTGTTCTATATTTAAAGAACGTATGGTGACCATCCATGAAGAGATGTTTCCCTTGGGTAATAAATATATTTATACTTTATATTATATTATATATATAATATAAATATACTTTATACTTTATTATATATATTTATACTTTTATATTATAAATATATTATTACATTAATAATGTTATAATTAATAATATTTTTTAATAATTAATAATCATATTATTAATATAGTAGAATATCTTTCCGATGTGTTATCACACTAAATTGCCTTGGGTCTTTTAGTTTGTTTTTACCTTTTTTAAAGCCTTAGATTTTAAAAAAATTTAAAATAAATTTTTCATCCCTTTAAAGTTATGTTTGTTAGGACCCCTTGGATGACTAAAATTTTGAGTCATAGCTCATGTTTTGATCCTCAATTTGATTTTTGATCCTTGAACCCTTTTAGCTCATGGTTTATTCTTTTTGATCCCTTTCATGATTTTCCCCTAGTTCGATACCTCCCATGATTAGGCTAATGTGACACACCTCTCTCCTCACTCATGACCTCACAAGCATGCCTCATTTTCCTCGCTTACCTATCTAATCATATTTTTGAATTGGAAGTATTGCCTACTCATCAGGCAGTTCAGTAGCGCCTGCCACGTTTATCATACCGCCACCACAAGTCATGATTGTCATGACCAATACCATATCCCTTGTTTTTAGTGCCATAAGTCGGTTAAAGTTCCTTCAAAATATCTTTCATTCATGTTCCTTGATAACGGTTTCTAATTTTGAAAACTCAACAGTGTTGCGTTGTGTGAATTCTCTAGTTCTGATCAGGCGACCACATGTTAACCAAATCTTACTATTGTGCAAGATTCCAGGGCTGAATTTTCCTCATTTTCATCCTATGATTACATTGAAGAGCTCAATAGGTGTTTGCTGTGTAGGTATCCACTGTTACCTCCTCTGCGTATTAATCCTCATAGGAAATTTGTGATCGGGTTTTTGTTTTTCTAAGTTTGCACAGCGGTAAAAGATTCATATTTGTATGATAGCCTCATCTCCTCTCTTTTTCAGACCTGTAAACCTCATGGCCCGTATATGAGTCATATTTATGTTGTCTTCCTTAGCCATTGAAGTTGAAATCTTTAGAATAGTCTATCCTCTGTGTATGCGTTGCACTACCCAGAGGCATTGCTTAACCTCTCGCTGCTTTCCCTGCCTCCTTTCATCTTGAGGTTAAACGTTTTACTCAGTTGCATAGGGTCAGCCTTACATATTTGAAACCCCATTCAAAGTCTCCTGAGCATTACCAAACCTTTTAAGAACCCTCATTTTGAGTCATGGAGACCCTTAAATCGAAGAAGGCACATAAATGAGGCAAGATAGTTAGGACAGAACCAGTGGACATGCTTCTTTTTAATACATAACCCATGGCAAGAGAGGCCTTTCAAAGAGTAGGGTGAATTTTCTTCTGTTAGAACATGCAGAGAGGCCATCCAGAGGTAGAAAGACAGTTTGCATTGTAGTTTGATGATAAGAAAACTAAGGTTGGGGATTTGGAGTTTGAAGTGACTGAAGCTTCCATCTCAGCTACAACAAGGATCCCCATTACAGGTGAAAGGTGGTTCAAATCCATGGATTTGAGTTCATCTTATGAAAAATACCTCTTCAAACCTGAATATCAAGCCAATGACCTGTCCAAAAGTATGCCAAGGAGCCAATTGATTGAACAATTTGACAAACTATTGAAGATCATACATAGATATTTTACTTGTGAAGGGAGATTCAACACATTATACCAGTACCATATAAGATTGTTGCTACATTTTACTGGTAAGGTTGAGATGAATATTCCTTATTACTTGTTGAGGAGTATAGGTAAGATGTTAGACAGGATACATGCCAAATCTAAAGATGTGGATTCTAGCCTTTTCCACTCTGGACTAATCAGAATGATAGTATCTGAGAAATTGGGCAAGAAAGATATTTCATGGGAGCATTTTTTGGTTACCTCTCATTTTATGTTGGATTTATCACCCACTCCTCAATCACAGAGGGCAAGTTAATGTTAGCATTTGGTTTCAGTAGTGTAATTGTTAGAATAGTTGAAGATTTGATTTCTCAATTTAATTCATCATCTCTAACAGCTTCAGGCAATAGCAGATAATTCAGTTTAGGATTTTGGTTAAATGATTGCCTAAAGATCTTTACTTACTCTGTTTTTGCATATGCCATGTTTTTGTTCTCATGAATTTGATTTCCTTGAGTGATCATAGATGTTGGCAGTAGTAGTCAAACCTATTTGGACAAGAACTAGTGAAGTTCATTGTGAAACATAGCAGAACCAACATATTGACTATTGAACTACCCATGCTATGCTTTGATGATTGATGTGTGATTTCCTTTCTAAGAGTGTGATTGCATAGTTAGCTTTCTGCGTCAAATAGCAGAGTTGATTTGTCAAAAGACTCCATCTCATACTTGCCTATGCCATAATGGAGTAGATAGCCTCTCTGTGAAAGACAACCAAAGTTTGTTTCAGTTTTATAGTTTGGTTTATTTCCAGCATGCATAATCTAGCTTAGTTCTATACTCGCGACATTAGAAATTACCTTTCTTACTGGTGTATTGTAACTCTGTTGATTACAAATCCCAGATTGATAATTAAATGTGTGCATTATATTAATCATATAATTGCCACAACATTTTGGCGTCGTTGTCGGGGAGTTGCAAACGGTAAGAGGTAATTTTAGTTTGGTTTGTTTCAATGGTTTTAAGGACTACTTGAGGGAGGAGAATAAAGAGTTTAAGACGTGAGTGAAGAGCCACAAGGCCACTATAGTGGGGTTCTTCGAAGCCAGGTTTCCTTCTTCCTTTAATGCAAAGTGTGTTTTTCTTTATGAATTTTATTTTTAATGAACTAACTCGTGTGAAAGGATAACTTGGTGACAACAGGGTCCAAGTAAGCGAGGAGTTCAAGTTTGGTGAGTTTTATTGCAATTAGTAGTTTTAAATTAAAATTTCAATCTCTTTAAAGATAAACCATTTTTGGGGTGTTGTAAGAACCCCCGAGTAATAATCCATGTTGTGAGATAGGATCTACCAGCTAGCAGAAGAATGATGATTAAGAGTTTGATGAGCAAAGGAAGAAATGGTACTCCAAGGAATTTCACAAACTTTGATAGCAAATGGAGACCTACCTACATCTCAAGTGGAGAAAATCCTCATTGCTATCAAAGGCCTATCTGCATTTGAGGTGGACCAAGTTTTGGTTGCAGTCAGAGATTTATCTGTATCTCAAGGAGAAAGAGAAGAGTAAGAGACTCATGAGCCACACAATGTAGTAGATCCAAAAGTTCATAAACAACATCTAGAGGAGATTCAAGAGTCATGGACCATAACTGATAAAGAGTGGACGTCGGAACCTGAAATTAAAGAGTCTACTGCCTGCCTAACACCATATTTTATCAATGAAGACCATATTTCAAAAGATTTACTTGACATGATAGTGGACGATCTAGTAAGCCAAGAAAATCTAGATTATATTGAAGGTTGGATCCAAACAGTAGGTAAACTACCATATTTCTCCCTTATTCGAAAATTCGCAGCATCATTCCTAGAAGAGCAGCTGGCCTCTCATGTCCGGACAACCATTGAGGTATCTTTTCCATATTTGGATATGAGTTTACTTATAAATTTGTTTCACACATGGCTACACTGGAAATTTTCATATACTTGAAGAAAGACTCACTTTTTCTCAATTAGGAAGGATAGTAAATAAGTAAATAAAAGTTGCATATAGTTGTTAGTTCGGTGCAACATCACTTTTTATATCTTCTACAAAAATTAAAGTAATTAGGTGTGTTGATAAGTTTTGTTTTCCAATAAAATGAAAGTGACAACTGGAACAGGTGGAGAGTGCTTCAAAAAAGGGAGGTTTTCACATCTCCACGTTACGAGCATGACCATTAATTTCTTTGCCTCACTTTTTCACTGCAATTTGAATATTTTTTTATTTTTTATTTTTTTTACTAGTGTGTTAGCAGTATGAATCCTCAAAAGTAAATTTACAAAGAATTTGGACTTCAAGAACTTTCCAAGGATATAGGGAAGCCTGCAACATATCATCTAGTGTTGTGTTATTCTGGTGCCAGAAAACAATCCGGTACTAGCACTCTGTGCTAGTCCAGTACCAAAAAAAAAAAACAGTCTGGTACCTAAACATCAGTATAAGATATTGTTGGATAACCTTTATACTTTTTGCAATGGTTAAAATGATAAATTAACTTTAGGGAGCATGACTACTATATTTTCTAAATTGTTTGAATAAAGGAAGTATTGATGGGTATTAGAGTTTTGTAGTGCCACACCTTGCAGCTAGAACATTACTACTCTATTTTACTATGTAGACAATATTACTTCTCAATTGATGATCATTTTAACTTCAATAAACTACCAAGATTATAGAGAAACCATTGCACCAACATATAATTCGGTACCAGTGTGCTAGTTCGATACCAAAACACCTGTGTTGGTCCAGTACTAGCAGATCTGTGCTAGTCCGGTACCAGCAGCCCTGCTGATCTATGCCATTCAAGTTGAAACCAAGGAGTTGGCTGCAACATCAAATGGAATCTCTCATGCAAGCCTAGAAGAAATAATTTCTTTTGGTTCAGTTGCTGACTAAAGGGAAGTATTTTAATTTATTTTGGTTCAGTTGTTGGCTAAAGGGACGTATTTTAATTTCTTTTGGTTCAATTGCTTTACTTTTTTTTGGTTATGTTGCTTGACCGAGAAGATATAATTTCTTTTGCCTCTGTTTCTTGATAAGAACCATGCTTAATCTGATTTAAAGTTTAGAGGTTTCTTTCATCAAAAAATCCATTACAAACATCATTAGTGCTTCAACATGATTAAAGGGATTAAAAATATTAGCCTACAAGTAACCATTTCACCCTAACTATACTTCAACAGTAATCATTGGACTATCTTTACTAAAGAGTAGCATATGAGTATATGAAAACTCTCTGTCGTGGGCACACTAGGAAAACTTTGTGGGAAGAGGATGTATCAGTACCCTAAGGTAACTTTAGGTCATTCTCTTATGGACAAACTCAGACAGACCATACATCTAGAATATCCAAAAGAAGTAACATAAATACATGAGTTTATTTTTCCTTCAAACAAATCTTTAAAGACATTTCAAATAAGAGAGTATATCTTCTAAACCAATACCATCCCAGCCTATAAAAGGGTTTTCAGACGAGCCTCCCCCTGTCACCTATGCAAAAAAACTCTTTAACAAAAATTAAAATAGGTGACTATGGGACAAGAAGCCTCTGATAGAAAAAGGGTTTAAGAGACTAACCCACCGGGATACTGAACAGGTATGCTGGTAGCGGGTACCGGTCTGTGGTATGACTAGGCAAACCCATCAGGGTACTAAACAGGCCTATTGGCAATGGGGCATTCTACTTGGGGAAGGTATGTCTCTCACTAAATAACACAACTACCCCACCGGAGTATTGAACAGGCTTGCTGGAAGTGGGTTCTGGTTTGTGAATGTCTCATTTATACTTGTTTGATTGAAAAATTCACTTTTGTCATAAATATATATATATATATATATATATATATTCCAGATTAACAAGAAAAATGAACACTGCAAGCAAATGTCCATTTGAGAATTACCCTAAGTCAACCCTACTAGTTTGACATTTAAATCCTACATTACCTAAGAAGACAACTTCTTAGGAGTGGGACACTGACTATGGAGTCTAATCTACTTATACTGTGAAATTTATCCATAATATCTAATGATAGTAAATCTTTGAAGGAAGTCAGGTTGGGACTGTTCTTCTGGAAAAATAATAAAACTCCCTATTTTCATTGCTGAATATTGTTGCTTGTCAATAAGTCATCAAAAGAAAGACAATTTCATTTTTAACAACAAATAAGGCATGAGATCATATGCTAGATGACAAAATAACTTTTGGAATTTGATCTGGTTTATCTTCTCTTATCAATTTTCTTTCATATTTATACAGTGTGCCAGATCTTTTTGCATAGGGATATGCAACACCTTTGGCACGGGGGAGGGCCAAAGAGCCTCTTTCAGGACTCTTTTCCAGACTCACAACTCATCTTCAGAGGGAAACATGCAACAACAACCCTGCAAAACCAGACACAAAGGAAGAAACTCAAGTACAAGAATAGGTTAAAGAAGCTCCATAAGGTACAAGAAATTCCAGTACTGATCCTCCAATAAGATCCAGCCTAAAGAATGAACGTTGTTTCAGATACTCTGCAAGTTTTAAACACAAGAACAGTCAGCCTATGTTTCAGATCATACACATCATGTGGTTATACAATGGTCATATAGGTAAAAGAAAAGGAATTGTTGGTACTGATTAAAAGTTTCTGCAAAGATTTCAGAAAACCACTCATAAACCTAATTAAAAAGAATTTATTTGTTGGCATACTTCAACCTTCATTCAACATGCATCAGTTCTACATAGTCCTCTTTCAGCTTGTAGTAATTTCTTGTAGAAGCATGTGATAAAAGAGTTTGCATGAGGACATGAAAACCAACAGGCATGGGGGAGAGAGAGAGAGAGAGAAGGAGTCCCAACAAATCAGTATTCATCAACTCCCTTGTAGATCTCTAGTAGCTCTCAGTTTCAGCCAACATGTACTTTGATCCATCCTCCACTTCATAGCCTGCAACGTACATTAAAGTAAAGGTAAACTTGAGGTAAAACTGGGCCAATTATGTCTAAATTTATAATCAGTCAGGTACCTTCAGCTTTGCAGTGATATGGTACTTCAAATTTTGTGTTGGTCCGGTACTAAAATTCTCACCAAGCACTAGTGACGAATTCTAGTAAAATTGACTCAATCTTTGGTATTTTCCTTAACTAGTATCAAATATCACAAGTTAGCAAGGTATGTGCTATTATTCTAGTTTTTACTAGTAAGAATTGTATCAATTATTCATTAAGTTCATATTACAAATCACACTTCTTATTTGATTATGTCATGTCATCATGATAGTCACTTGATCGTTGCACTCTCGGTTAATAAATGCTCTTATGAATGGTCACTTACACTTTGCTCAGCAATAATTATTTCATTGTATACTTGTTTTGGAACTCCATTCCCGATCCTTTGTTTGTACCAAACCCTGGTTGAATATCAGGTTGTCTTAGACCTGCAATTAAGTAGGCATGTGGGGTTGACCAACATGAACTGGTGTTTCAAGTCTATTTTGAAGTATGGATTGACAATTTTGCATGAGGACATGCAATAGTTTTGGCATGGGGGAATGTTGGGAATTTGTTTTGTCATGTTTTAATGCATGTTCTAATCATTTAATTTGATCAACTGGCCTTGTTACATACCTGGTTTTCCCGTACTTGGTGTAAAAGTGTAACCTAAGAAGAGCCCATGAGGTAGTTCAATACTTGTGCATATTTTGTATGTTCTTATTAGTGAAAATGTGTTAATTTATTAAAAAGAGATCTTCTAATGGTGTGATTTGAATAAATAGGTTGGGTGACTAGGTAGCCTTGATCGTTGACATTTCCAGTCATCTGGTACTAGAGTAAAAGTCAAATTTTGAAGTCTTCTAGAAGAAAATCGGGGACATGGGTTTTATGGGGAACATTGTTGACATGCAGAAATGGGAGTCAGAATTCACCCATATCGCACATGTGGACCTCAAGCTCAGGGGGAATATTTTGGGAAATAGAAAAACCTCAAACTACCAACTTGTGCCTTGATTTTCATGCACATGGAAGCGAATCTGAAGATTCTAAAACATGGGGTTTTCTCCCAGAATGACAAATTAGGTCTCCAATGAGTTGTTTTCAATACTTCACTATGGTTATAGAGTTATGGAAGGCACTTTGGAGTGGATTAATAAAAATAACATAGTTTTCCTATTATAGTATGGTACCAACGTGACTGTCTAATTCCGGTACCAACGACTGTCCGAATCTGGTACCAACCAATTTCGCGTTATTTGGATCCGGTACCATTCGTCGTGTCTTGCCTATTATGATCCGGTACCAATAAAGGAAACAGAGTACGCTAAAGTTAAGCTCCAAATCATGCCTGAGATATTTGTTGACTACTTATTAGATCATCCAAGTTCTAGCACGACTATATTAGACTAGTTTGATTATTGCTTCATCCTCATGCACTCCATGTCATGACGATGAAGCTTAAAATATGTAACCGAATGTGTAAATTGGAAAATCATTGATTCGTTTGAGATTTCACCTCCTTTTGTTTCACGACTAAGACTGTTTAAATATTTGTGGCAAGGATGGTGAGACATCTGGACATATAGACATATAAAGAAATAGAGAGCAATGTTGCATATTGTGGAACATATATTCAGTTTGAGTATTAATGAAATGATTTCGTTTATGTCCATGTTTTTTATTATTAAGGAATGAATGTGAATTGAGTTGTTAGCCTAATCCAATTCCATGTTTAAGATTTGAGTAAGAGTGATGTGTGGATCGAAGACCAACTTACAGTAGACTCCAGTCGCTGACCTATTGGAGCAGCAAGGGCCCACCGCCCAACAAAGGTCAGCATTTGTGTAGGTTAATGTTAGCATTTGGTTTCAGTAGTATAATTGTTAGAATAGCTGAAGATTTGATTTCTCAATTTAATTCATCATCTCTAACAACTTTAGGAAATAGCAGATAATTCAGTTTAGGATTTTGGTTAAATGATTGCTTAAAGATCTTTACTTACTTTGTTTTTTCATATGCCCTGTTTCTGTTCTCATGAATTTGATTTCCTTGAGTGATCATAGATGTTGGTAGCAGTAGTCAAACCTATTTGGACAAGAACTAGTGAAGTTCATTGTGAACCACAACAGAACCAACATATTTACTATTGAACTACCCATGCTATGCTTTGATGATTGATGTGTGATTTCCTTTCTAAGAGTGTGATTGCATAGTTAGCTTTCTGGGTCAGATAGCAGAGTTGATTTGTCAAAAGAATCCATCTCATACTTGCCTATGACATAATGGAGTAGATAACCTCTCTGTGAAAGACAACCAAAGTGTGTTTCAGTTTTATAGTTTGCTTTATTTCCAGCATGCATAATCTAGCTTAGTTCTATACTCGTGACATTAGAAATTACCTTTCTTACTGGTGTCTTGTAACTTTGTTGATTACAAATCCCTGATTGATAATTAAATGTGTGCATTATACTGATCATATAATTGCCATATAATCATAGAATTGTTCATTTTTGGGAGGGTTAAATGATATGAACATACTAGTTGTGCCATCTATACAGGCTTCTAGGAATTTAGCTATATGGATTTTGAGTTTTTCTAAGTGATAGATTCACCCAATGGTAATAGGAATTACCTATGGTACGGTCAAGGAACCTAAGTAAAATGGTTTTGTAATCATGAAAGGACACACACTACTCTGTACATATTCAATATTGAAAGGCATTTTGTTTTGACAATGCTACCCAGACCTGTAAGAGATGTAGCGTAAGTGACGCTACGTAAAGGAGTTGCGTAATAATCCACAGAGAATAAAATCATCATACAGGTGCAGCACAATGGTGCTACCCACAAGCACTACGTAATATTTGGTAGGGAGCAGGTTTACACATAGGCACAACATAAAGGCGCTACCCAATATTTCAATACAAGACCAAGGTTGGTGCACATATGTAGCACCGTGGTGCTACCTACAGGTGCTACCTTCTCTGCTTGTTCCAATTTATGGTGCGCTACCCAGAGTTGCTACCCAAGTAAATTGACAACAAACACCAGGAATCTAGGAAGACTAGGCCAACAAGTTTTTGGATAAGTTGATGATGGAAAAAGTTACATAAGTAGCAGCTGGCATTTTGAAGACAACTATAGGATACAAAGGGACACATGGAAAAACAGGAGCTGAGCAGCAAAAGAGGATCAAATCAGTTAGAAGAATGATTGCATTAGTCACCAACATCTCCCTGTTTTATAGCATAGGTTGTTATTCTAGTTGTTAGAACAAATAATTTTTTAGAGATTTTCAAGGGAAACATGCCAGATCGTACCTCCAGCTGTTGCCTCCCTTTCTTGTTATATATATATATATATATATATATATATATATATATATATAGAGAGAGAGAGAGAGAGAGAGAGAGAGAGAGAGAGATCAATTTCTTTAGTAGGTTCGGATGGTTGAGCAAGGCTCCCTTTTACTTGTAATATTTTGATGAAGTGACTATGATCTAGTGATGTACTAGACTTAAGACTTTTTGGCTAATAGAAATCACATTCTCTTTTAGTCTATTTGCTTCTTATGCTAAATGTTCATGCTTTGAATGATTCAAATAAATTATTGTGGTGATGTTATGGTGGATGTTTGATCATTATATTATCATACGTTTATTTAGCTTCTTTAGTTTCTGATGTCAAGAAGATCTTGTGATTAGAAAATTTCTTCCTTAGACTTTTGTAGACATGATGTTTGCAACAGTCCCTACAGTCCTCTCACTCAATTCTTCCCTCTATTCATACTTACTCCCAAACTACTGATAGAAGTTAGCCAAGACCTTAATTGCTGGTGCATTCTAGCCCTGTTGTCTGAGTTAGAACATTACCATTTGAGTCCTTTTTTATTTGACCCTTTAAAACACTCTTTCATTCACATATAACTTGATGGGTACTGGGCTTGCCTTCCATGCAATCTGAAGGTGACTCCTAGTGCTAACACAATGTTGCCCAAAAATCAACACTTCCTCTTGTAACTCTCTGACATATATAAAAAGTATTCAAAATTTCTTGACTTCAAATATTCATGGCATGTTATGTTCATTGTTTAGACATCAATGACCATACTGTTCAACAATGTACCTATGATGATATAACTTCTGATGAAGGTTTCTCTTTCCTTGTTTTTTTATGCCTTTCACTGCTTGTCTTCTTGTGACCAACTGATTCCACTTGTTCATTGATCCAACTGATTCCAATTTTAAATATGTTCTATCATATATTTGTCTAGAATTTCCAATGATCTCACAAATCCATCTATGTCCATATGCCATAAGCTATCCAAAACTCTACTACTCAATTATCTACAATGTTGACCCATCTGTTATTGTACTATCATGAAGGATTCTTTTCTACAACTAATCATCACATATTCATGTTTCTAAAATATGTCCATTGATATGAAATACATCCTTGAAACTCTAATGAGTATATCCCTTCTTGGAAAGTGTGTCAATGATATTCCTTTGATATCTGCATGGGAACATTGCCTCTCAATCGATCATTCTATCATTTTGTACTTATGATATTTGATTTTTTTGAATATGTCTCAGCAAACACTTCAAGTTTCTCGAAGGATGGTTTTCTAATCTGTAGTAGCTACTGTGCCAACTCCCCCTATTCAATATTCATATTTATTGGGAGTATCCAAGCCGGATGGCTCAGAACAATGTCTTCTCTGATGTAGAGTAATATTCCTCTTCGTCTATAGACTCGTCATCATTTTGAACTATCAATTCTTCCTCTTTTCTTGTGGATTTATTATGATCTTGCACTACCATTCATAAGAGTATAATTTCTTGGTATTATTCTTTATTCACCTACTCTTATTTCCTTTCTTTCTCTATTGTAAATCTTGCATCTCTAGGACTTTTTCTTTATTCACCTGCTCTTCTTGTCTTTATTTTATTTTCCAAACCTTTCTGTATATGACATCGATGTTTTCTTCCATGGAATGCTCTATCATTCTTCTATAATTTCGAGCTATGTGACCATAATTTTGGCATTTGTAACACTCAATGCTATGTGGAGCCACATAAGAATTTATTTCTTGAACATTTCTTCCATAATCCGTACAATCTATAACTTTATTTCCAAAAGTAGTACAATTAAAAAAATGACCATAAAATAAATTTACATACCTAGGAGTGAATGATCTTATTTGTGGCATAGTCCTTCTAAATTCCTACCTTGGTTGATCATGATCCCTTCCTTTGAGTAATTCTGCATAACTCTTTCTCTTTTCTTCATTCTTCCTTTCTAACAACCTAGAGTGCTTCTCTTGAACTTTATTTGCTAATGACATCTATATTTATTTCTCTTCAACGTTCTTGTTGAGCTTGAAAATTTTACCTCTTAATGTGAAACATTATTCTTCAAGCTTCTCAGAGTGTTCTTCTTTCTTCATCATCTGGATCTTCATGACATATTCCATTCTATTTGCTTCTTCGAGTTGGGTCTTCAAAGTGATGATTTCCTTTTCAAGTCTTCTTTCTTCTTGATTGAATTCTTCTTCAAGTTTGTTTAATTCCTATGATCTTTCGTTAAGGTGATCTGTCAAAATATCCGCTCTCTTCTCTGCTTCCTTTATTTGTGATACTATTTTGACCTCCAAACAATGCTTCTCTTCCATATGACTTTTGTATGTTTCTTCAATCCTTCTATCTTCTTCCAACTAAATTTTTGTATTCATGATGACCTTATGAGCTTCTTCGAAAATTTATTGAGATTTATTCTTGACTAATAATTCCTCAAGAGACTTGTTTTTCTTCTTTTCTTTTGTCAATTCATATAAAGCACTGATTAATTCTGCTTCAAGGTCTACTATGCCCTCTTCACAATCTTCTTTTTCTAAATCTATCTGAAATGATGATAATCTTTCTTCTTGTTGTGTTCTTGCATCTTCTTTAGCATTCTATGGATTTGTGATGGGATACTCCTCAAAGTAGACATTATGTATCTTATCCTAAATTTCTTTAGTTGATGAACATTTTCCAGCTTTCTCTCTTACCAGATCATTTAATCCTTCCCAAATGAAATCCATTTCTATTTTGTTGTTTCTTTTCAATTCATTCTTGGTTGTAGTCTTTAGTTTGTTTGTATCAATGTATCATGTACCAAATGATTTCCAAACATCATACCCCTGTGTATCTAAGAAGTTTTTCATCCTTATACTCCACATTTCATATCTTTGACCATATTATGACCATCAAACTGCGGTACCCAAAACATAGTGTACTCCATGATCTCCCTCCTAGTGGTTAAATTGTTTCCTGAAGGAACCCTCTCTAATACCAATTGTTGGAATATTGAGAGGGGGATGAATCAATATGAGCAATTATACCACTTTTAACCACAATATATAAACTTCAACTTTATCAATAATACATCATCAATATATCATGAGAATATAATCATAAGCAATGTCACGTCAACATAATCACATCAAATACACAATACACCAAAATTTATGTGGAAACCAAAATGGGAGAAAAACACATAATTCTTTCTTATATATCAAATATTACATTCATTGGAAGCACCAACTTCCCAATTCTCCAGATGCAATTGGAAGGAGGATACAACCCCCGATTACAACATCCAATATGAAGGAAGCTACAACTCCTTGAATTTCTTTGGCTCCAACCTGAAGGAGGATACAACCCCTTGATTCTCAGGCTCCAACCTGAATGAATATCCAACTCCTTGAGTTCTCCGACACCAACCGAAAGGAGGCTACAAGCCCCTTTTCTTGCCTCGTCCTACTACCATGAAATATATATGTAGACCAAATGTCACTATCATAATCACTGCCACTATCACTGTCACTATCATTCTCAATTCCACTATCACATCAACTTATACATGTCAACCTGTCATTGTATCCAACCTGTCACTCTCACTACCTCTGTCACATCAAACTATCATTGTCACTGATACTCAACATCAATGATACTAGATCCACGATCACTAAGAGAACCTCTCAACTATATGCTCAACATCACCAACACATTACTCTACCAAGCATGTACCAAGATCACCATCATACCATCAAAATATATGTTTCTCAACCATGTAACAAATGATCAACATGTACCATAAAAAGTGCATCAATCATGCACCAAAACCTGTACCATACCAAGTGCATCAATTACGCACCAATCTGTACCATATTAATTATCAACCAAGTACCACAACATGTACCATGTACATGAACCATGTACATCAACACCATACCATGTACCGATCATGTATCAACCAAACCTATGTTATACCATCAATGAAGTATCTCAACAAAATACTAAATATGTGTATCACATAGCATAACATCCAACTTGTACCAGCATCAATGATATGCCTATATACACCATGTGCAAAAAATATGTGCCAAATGTCTACAAAGCATGTATCACCAATAAGTGCCTCTAACAATGCACCATATAATCAACCATATACTTCAAACATCATGTCAATCATCCATATACCATGTACCTAAAACATGTGCCTTATCACTCATGATATCCCTCAACCAACTACAATAAACCATGTTCCAATATATCCAAGAAATGCACCATCAATGTACCTCAACATATATACCTCAACCAACATGTATCATACATCCAAGATGTGCCTTAAGGAATATGACAAAAATCACAATGACATGCCTCAAAGATGTTCCACCATATCATCAAGATAAAACCCCATAACACATAGAATAACATACATTTTACATATGTAACTGACCCGTTTCCTCTGAACCTGATGCACAGACCTATAGAATTACCTTTTTCCTCAGCAACCTAGAACTAGCATCATTTCCCCAATTATTTCTTGTCCTCATGGGACAAAGACTACCTGTCACATGGGGCCTCGCATGATGATCCCTAGGAAACACACGGGGTCCTCGTGGGACACCCTATGCATGACCGCGAGGGCTAGCCTAATTAGGGTTTTTCAGAAACCCACTCTCTCTCTACAACTCTAAAAAATTCAATCCTCTTCCACACTTTTTTCACTTCCTTAGACACGACCTCAGATTTTCCAATAGACCAAATTATTAGACCAAAATTATCTCACAAGATAGATATTCAATGTATGTGTGTGTACTTATGAGAGACTCCTTGAGGTGTATTTATAATTTTTCCAAGTAACTTCTCTCCTTAATCTTAGGGATTCTTGAAATTTCTTGTTGCAACAAATTTACCCTTTCATTAATGACTTCTAACCCATTAGGGTCTTCTTGACCATTCTTCAGGGCTCCTAACTTCATGAGGGATTATATCCCTAACCATGAGGAACCACATGGCATATCACCAGAAATGAAACGATGAGGACTATCCATCTGTGAGTGTGTTACTTGCATTTTCATCATCTTTCATGTCCTTATTCCTATAACAACTTCAGGTCTCATGCCCACACCTCTGGGGCTTCGTGTAGACATCATAAAATGCACCCAACACATCTGCTGACATCAACCACTCTTGTTGATAAAAATGACAATTAACTCACCATCAATATTGATCACAACTCTAGGGTGTCTATAACACTCTAAGGGATGACATCAATGACAACCAATTGTCCCACACTCTCATGAAAAACCCCTTTATCTTTGTTACTATGTTTTAGATAGATTATTTGTTGTTGAAGTGGTAACACAATACAATTCACGTTTTCATTTATTCTATGAGAAAAATAAGAAGAAATTTATCTCACTACCTTGGAAGGTTGATGAAATATTTCTAAGAGGAACTTCTAAAATTGATGAGTATGGTACACAATTTGATCAATATAACATCAAATTTACAAAAGAGATTAAGAGTTTTGACTCTAATCATAATTTCCATGATCACATGGTATCACTTGGATTTAGTAATATAGTTATTAATACTTTTATATTTGGATAAGAAGAAGGATATATCCATGATCCTCCAAATGAATGTATTGAATGTAAAGCAGGTGATATTGAAACCATCATAAGTACCACAGACTAGTATAAGCAGAAAGGAAAACCCTCTAAATAAAAGAATGCTCAGTCTCCTATTATTTCCCCAAAGAGAAACCTATCAAAAAATAACTCTCAGTATACAACATCTCAATATAAAAAGTCTTCATTGAATAATTCAAATGATGGAGGTGATAAAAACCCTCCTCAGGGAAAATTGGAAAAATCTCATAAATTACAAGTAAAAAGAAAGAGGATTGATTCTCATTAAGAAATTGAAGAGCACATACTTGAGAGAGAAATCCATCTTGAAGACATGGATTTAGCAGTTGATATAGAAAATATCCAATTTCCTAATGATGAAGAATGTGTACAAGAAAATATACAACATGTGGTCGAACTCGCTATTCAAGACAAAGAGTTTCTAGAAGAAGAGTCATTTTTCGTACATAATGATGTATTTGATAAAGACTCAATAAAATTGATTTTTGAAAGAACCCTTTAAGAAAATAAAAACGGAAAAACTTGTTCTACATTTAACCTTAATAACATGCTTCCATCTGGAATCACTAAGATTCATAAGGTCACAGGATATGCTATGGATGTTTCAATAGATGATATGGAAAAAAAAATGATATACTTAAATAAAGGATACAAGAATTAGATTTTACTCTAATGTCTCCACCAATAGTAGTCAACCCTGTTGCAACAGTTCAACTGGGCAAGAATTTTGAGAAAAATCTAGAGTTAAGTATAAGATTAAAAGGGAATTTGAGCTTACTTGTTGCAACCGGATGTTATTTTGAACAAAATATTAAGAAAATAATGTCTCTTATTTTAAATACATGGGATCTAGCAAGTATCTTCATTTATCTTGGTTCCAAGATTCAAAATATTATAGAAGATTTGAAATCTAACATTGAAAATGATGAAGGATTTTTCAAGGATGGACTTGCCACATTCATTATGAAGGTATCAACAATGAATAAAAATGAAATAAAACAAGAATACTTACCTTATCAAGCTCGTATAAAGAAACAAAATGCATGTTGTATTCAAAGAATTAATGTATTGAGGGAGTTATCAAATGAAATCAATGAACTAACATCCAAAAAGATTGAATCTTATTCTAAATTTAATGGATTAGATCTTGTGGGAAACACCATTGAAGTATAATATCCAAAGATAATCTCAAATTCGATGCTTCAACCAAGACAACAGTTCGAAGAAAGAATGGAAAAAATAAATAAATTGTCTGCAGAGAAGTTCAATAGTATGATTGAATATACTAAAGATGATATTGATAATTGGCTTGTTGAATATGCCAATAGAAATGAGGATATTGAAACTACATTTCAAAATCTTTCAATTGAATATAAAGAATATGAAAATTAATTGTTCAAAATCAAAGTCAAATAAGAGTGATCATTGCTCCTTTGTGAGAATATATTGAAGAATACCTAAAAAGGGATTTAATAAGGATTACTTAGGGTCAAATGGAGTTGATACCAGTCATATAACCACAAAAAATAAATATATAAACAGTGCATCAACAATCAAAAGAATATATGAGAGATTCATCATAGTAAGTCTAAATATCACATTTATCCCCATCTTTTTCTCTTTCTAGATAAAAAATCATCCAGTTACTTTTATTTTTTCCCTGAAGAACATAATCGATTTTTTATCCTTTCTTTCTTTTTCTTTCCAGGTCTATCCTTGCTCTTGATTTGATTCATTGACTCCATTTTCTTCTCTTCTTTTTTATTTTATGGTCCATGAGATCCCCAATCCCATTCCTTTTGGACAAATGCATTAATTTTTCATCAGACTGTAAAGACTTTATCATTTTTTAGAAAATCTGAGAGAACTAATTCACGGTTAATTTTGACTATATCTTTGAACTCTAAGTATTTTAGGATAATATATTTAAAATTGACTCATCAAAATCTTAATTTTATTTCAATGAAAAACACTTTTAAGGTTCTGTGATATATCGGCCATTTTTTTCTTCCTACAAATGTGATAAAAAATATTTTATGAATGTGATGAATGTGAGATATGTTTTCCATTTCCTATAATACATAATTTGTACATATTGTTTCTACCAATTTTACATTTTATGAGAGAAGGTTCCTGGTCCTTTTCTCAGGAACTATTGGTGTATATTTATCATTTTTATCTTAATTGAGCGATAAATATTTTGGAGTTTGATATATAGCACTCTCCCATTTATATATATTGTCACAAAATAATTTATATAAAATTTTTTAGAAAGAAATTGAAGAGAAATACCACCTATATAAAAATGCAGGGGGATTTATATCCTTGTGAGGTTGTTGTTTCAGTCTAAACAGACTCAAACATCAACATTTTTGGTGACCATACTAGGGAACGAAGACAAAAAGTTGGTTTTAGACAATAATTATTTATGACTCATCCTCAACTTGATCAACCCCAGTTACAAATTAGATTGGGAAATCAAAGAAGTATTTTGCATCAATTGTATGATCTGGTACTCACGATAGACCAAACTCGAGAAGAACTTGAAAGATCTTGGAAAACTCTTTCCCATGAAGGAGAAAGAGACTTTGTAAGAAGACAATTACAAATAATGGAAGGTAGAATTTGAAACTGGAAAAATATAAAGGCCCGATAATGAGGAGAAAAATAAAACAACTTGAAAAAATCAGAGAAAATTAAAGTTTTAGAGAAGAAAAAGATCAAACTATGGCTGACAGAGAATAAATAAACCAAGATCCTCTTGAGAATCAAGAACGAAGAAGATAAATAATTCCATGGAGAAGGGTTAGAAATAAACCTTTAAATATTCATGATGAGCAACATCAATTTCCAACCCTCCCACAAGGGTTTTTACCAATATTCCCAGGATATGGATAAGTTCATCCAAAGAAATAAATGAAAAATGTTTTGAGCCTGTGTGAGATTCATTTGGTTGAACATGATGATGTGATGGTTCTATTTTTTCTTCAAACATTGACAGACCAAGCCTATGAATGGTATATATATCTTCCAATAAATTCAATTTCTACTTTTAATGATTTAGAAGGCATGTTTCTAACTATGTATGCTCCTCCAAAAGCATATCATACTTTACTTACATAATTCACCCAAATCCATTTGAAGAAGGGTGAAAGGATCAATGATTTTAATTTTTCTATTTTTAAGAATACTCAATAAAATACAAGAGAATAAGAGACCAAATGATCCATTCATGCTTGGGTGTAATAAAAATCCAATGCCTTTGAATGTCAAATTTTCCATCAAAGCTTCACAAATTTTCGAATTAAATGGAGCAATGAATAAAGAAACATAAATGGAAGAGATTATGCTCAAAACTGATGTAGACCCAGATGTTATTCTTGGTAAGGTGCAAAGATAAATGGATACACTCACTATTTTTTATCAAGGAGTGTCATCTTCAAAAAGAATTTAAGATCAAAGAACAAGAAACACTAGATATTGATGTATTGGTTGTGGAATAATCAAAGGAGTAATTATTAATGTAACGAATGATATAACAAAAATGCATGAGACTAAACAAAGAATGTTAATAGAACATATGAATAGAACCATCAAACAAATGCAAATTGAAATAATGAGATTGAGGAGAACTAACAATCTTCTTCCTAGTCCAAGACTGCATGTTCAAGAACAGAGGATCAAAGGTGAGGGTACCGCCAATGAATTCAGACAAAGGGAACCAAAAGCGTCGAATTTGAATGCTATAGTATTAGAATATGCTTTTGAAGATCAAAACATTTATCAAGAGGATGATTTCATTCAAAAACAAATCATTGAATCTGTACAGACACATGAATGCGAGTCATCCATGTATATATTTGAGGAAAATGAATAAAATTACATCTCACAA
Organism: Picea engelmannii; assembly: GCA_009831015.1. Lineage (NCBI taxonomy): Eukaryota > Viridiplantae > Streptophyta > Pinopsida > Pinales > Pinaceae > Picea > Picea engelmannii. Next base: position 510,209 of record ML780728.1, read on the forward strand.
GATAATGTTGTGCAAAGAAGAGAACAATCAAATAAAACAAAAACAAAAGACAATTTCAAAAAAGGAAAAGAAAAGGAAAATGTTGATAAAGAAAAAGAAAAAGAAAAAATGAAGCCCAGTGGAACAGAGACTAGTAAACAGTAGGTGGATGTAATTCAAACTAAGAATCCTCCATGGATGACATATAATGTAATAGATGATCTATAAAAATTAAGGGTCACTTTTCCATTGATGGAATTTGTGAAGATTCCTCAACAGAGGAAAAATATCCTTAAAATTTTAGATGAGCCAACTCATAGAATGGAATTTGTTGCATCATGTTCAAGGCAACAACAAAATAATCTAACATGCATAATGAAAGGTAAAGTACCACCTTTCTATCTTACAATAGAAAATCACGATGGTGTCCTTGATAATTCCATGGTTGATAATGGAGCTACAAACAATATCATGTCATTATTAGTGATGGAAGAACTTGGCATGGGGTGCACTAAGTATTATGAAACCAGAGAGAGTATTTATGCTATTGATTTGAGAAAAGTTCTTGCATATGGAGAAATTAACGATTTTTATGCTTGAGTAACTATTGCCCCACATATCACAATTGTATTCACAATTATAGTTGTTGATATTCCTATAGAATATGGAGTTGTCCTTGGAATAGATTGGTCTACAATGGTTGGTGGTTACATCATTAATGATGGGATATGCATGATGTTACCCAATAAATATGGAACAATGTTGAAGGTCCCATATGAACCAAGAAAACCATTCGCTTTTAAGAAAAAGGATAATGAATTGATGCAAGGATATGTTGATGCCGAGATAGGGAATTACGTCATGCTTGACGAAGAACAACAAGATCTCTCAGAAAATGAAGAAGAAAATTACTTCAAAGAATTTTGGAGAATGTCTTTTGATGGTGCATGTTTCCGTTCAGAGAATGGTGTTGGAATTGTATTTAAAGCTCTTGATTCAAATATACACCCACATGCCATAATATTGGAATTTCCTTGCACAAATAATGAGGTAGAATACGAGGCATTGATTCAAGGGATGATTAAGGTATTGCAAATGAAGATTGAACACATATTTATAATTGGTGACTCTGAACTAGTTATAAATCATGTCACTAAAAAATATAAAAATATAAGATAAAAAAAGAAAGATTGAAATTATATGAAAAAATAGTAAATGAAATAATGGATTCATTTAGTTCATTTAATTTATCTTTCATCCCAATAGAAAGGAATCAAAAGGCTGACTCTTTGGCACTTGCTGCTTCATTATTCAATTTAGATGATTTTCAAGAAAAGAACACTTTTCAAGTGAAAATAATCTTTAGGCCCTTGGTTCTTCACAACCATGAATATCTTCAATTATTTGAGAATGATGAACAATTGAGTTCTTTTCTTGCCAAAGTGGATGAAGTTGAAAAAAACATTCCCTTGATTTCAAATAATTATGTCAAACCTGAATCTCTATTCACATGAGATGATAATACCAAATATTTGAAAGAAGAAAAATCTACATGAAAGATACAACAAACTCAAAACATGAACATCAGAACTAAAAATTCTCCAAAATATGTGAATCTTTAGATCGATTGCACAACAAAAGAAGTTGATAACTATATTTCTTTGTTTAAAGAATATTTTGATGTTTTTGCATGGAGTTATGATGATCTCAATGCCTATGATAAATCAATATTCCAGCATATCATACCTTTAAAAGAAGGGAATATACCATTTAAATAGAAAATGAGAATAACAAACCCCAATATAAATACCTTGGTGAAAATAGAACTTGAGAAGTTGAGAAAAGATGGAATAATGTTTCCAATCAGACATTCTGAATGGCTTTCCAATCTAGTGATTGTAAGGAAGAAAAGTGGGAAGATTCGCTTATGTGTTGATTTTCAAGATTTAAAAGAAAGCAAGTATAAAATATAACTATCCAATGCCAAACATGGAAATGTTACTCCAACAGGTTACTGGATCAACTCTCATGTCTATGTTAGATGGATTCTTAGGATATAATCAGGTTCTTGTTGTATCAGAATACATGTTGAAAAAATATTTTATCACACCGTGGGAGACATATGCATATGTTTGTATGGAATTTGGTTTGAAAAACATTAGATCCTTTTTAGAGGGCCATGTATCATGTCTTCAAAGATATAATCAAGAAATTCACGGTTGACTACCAAGATGATCTCATTGTTTATTCCAAAATAAGAGAAAAACATATTGATCATTTAAGAGAAGTTTTTGAAAGATGTAGACTATTTGGAATCTTTTTAAATCCCAAGAAATGTTTATTTGTTGTTTCTAAATGAAAACTGTTATGATACATAGTTAGCAAGGAAGAGATTTGTATTGATCCTAAAAGAGTAAAGGCAATTAATGATTGAATCCACCAACATAAAAGAATGAAGTCTAGTCATTCTTTGACAAAATAAATTTTGTGAGAATATTTGTGTTAGACTATGAACAAATAGTCAAACCAATAAATATGTTGCTTAAGAAGGACCAGATATTTGAATAGACTGGAGATATTCAATGAGATTTCAATAATATCATACATGCAAATTCAACTTCTCTGGTATTAATAAGCCCAAATTTTAATAAAGATTTTATTATATAGTCTTTTTCCTCAAAAGAAACTATTGCCTCAATTTTGACTGAGAGAAATAGTAAAGGATAAGAACTCCCAATAAGCTTCATGAGTAAAGCCATGTGTGACTATGAACTAAAGTATTCAGATATAGAAAAACAAGAACTTTCCTTGTTACAAGAAGTAGCTCATTTCATGACTTATATTGTATCTTCTAATGTCATAGCATATGTCCCTTCTTCTCGAGTAAAAATTCTCCTCAATCAACAATTAAGAGAAGGGAAATGGGAAAATTGGCTTGCCAAAATTTAGGAGTATGACATTTATATCAAGCCACTACAAGCAATCAGAGGATAGGGGTTGTGTAAGATTATTGTTGGAAATGATTCATTAAATGGGGTTGTATCAATTACAACAAGAAAATATACATTAACTCTCGAATGGTATAAATATATAATTTTCTATCTAAAATCAAGCCAATTCCCAAATGACATATCACCAAAAGAAAGGAGGACTTTAAAAATGAAATGAAATCAATACGTACTAGTTGTCGATATTTTGTTTCGCAGGAATTTGACGGAATGTTGTTACGATGTGTTGATATAACAAAGGCTCAAGAATTGATCAAATAATTTCATGAAGGAATTTATGGTGGTCACTTTTCACCCACGGATACTACACATAAGATAATAAGACATGGTTATTATTGGCCAACAATTTTCAAAGATTCATATGTAGAAATAAGAAAATGCATCTCTTGTCGGAAATTTTCGAGAAAAATGAAGAGGATTGCAATGTCTTTGTAGCATGTATTACTAGAAGAACCATTTTCACAATAGGTACTTGATGGTGTTGTACCAATAAACCCAAAATCAAGTAAAGTACATTTATACATCCTCACTGCTATAGATTATTTCACAAAATGGCAATAAGTTGTAGCATTGAAAAAGGAAGACTCAAAAGAACTTATAAAATTCCTTAAGGATAATATTCTATCGATATTTGGAGTTATAGATAAATTTATCACAGATAATGGATCAATTTTCATTGGATCAAAATTTACAAAGTTTTGTGGAGAGTTTGGCATCTTAATGGGATAGTCATCGAATTATTATCCTCAAGGAAATGGCTTGGTTGAGTCTACAAACAAAACCTTAGTACAAATCCTCAAAAAGACTATTGATCAAAATGAGAATAATTGACATTTAAAATTAACATATGCATTATGGGGAAGCAGATTAACATCAAAGGACAACACTAGGACAACCCCATATAATTTGGTTTATGGAAAAGAGGCCAGAATGCTAGTCAATTTGGAAATAAATGCTTTAACATATGTTGTAAACATTGAGGATTCAAAAGAAGTTTCACCACTACATAGAAGGTACAATCAGCTCATCAAACTAGAGGAACAACAAAATGATTCATTACATAAAATGAATCAAAGGCAACAAAATGTCAAAAACAAATTTGATCAAAGGAAAACAATGACAAATTTTCAGAAAGGGTAATTTGTACTACTCTGGAATAAAGCCAAAGAAAAACCATCTATGCATATAAAATTTGAAGCATTATGGATTAGGCCTTATATCATTGAAAAAATCTTGGGGTATAATTCTTATTTGATCAAGGACATGAAAGGAACAATGAAAACATTACCAGTCAATGGTCGACATCTTAAAAATGTTTTTCACAAGTAATCAACTTTCCCTTCAACTATACATAGTTTTTTTTTTTGTTCCATATCCTCATTGATCTATTTTCATCCATTTTACTGACTCCATGCCCAATAGGAGAGTTTCTAGATTCTTGGTAACCCTTAAGGGGTTACCATCCCATAGTTGGAGCCAATTGTTGGTCTATATGTAGCTTAATACTTATTCTCTTCTTATAAATTTTTACTTAGAAATTGTTTTAGTCATGGCAGGTTCATTCACGATAGGTGTATTGTCTTTCCCAAAGAACTTCATGTTATACAAAACAAACCTCTCTTCTCCATGACAGACAAATTTCACCAAGACTTAACTATTTTCTTGATATCCTTTATAGCAGGTTCACGGGTTGTCAGACTCATATGTTCACTTTCTCTTCTTTTTAAGTCCGCTACCATCAAAGTACACCAAATATTTTGTGACCCTCATAATGGCCCTTAAATATAATCTTCTCCATATCCTTTACACCACATGATTGCAAGTTCTCGAACTCATGGAATCATCCTCACATTTCCTCCATGCCCGTCACCCCGCCATTCTATATCAATTACATTTGTCACATTTATCGAGATCTATTTAATCCTTTTCCTATGGAAGGTAAGTGCTAATTGAATTATGAAAAGGTCATTATTGATTGCATACTTCTCGAGGTAATATCATTTAATTTGTATTAACTTCTCCATCGAAAAAGACTTAATTCATATCATTGAAGAGGAACATTTTTCAATATTATAGAGAATTATATGTAGAGTTCACCAACTACACTAGAATGACCATGATAAATAAAAAAATTTGTGGAGATACATTAAACCTATTCTCACAACATAGTTACCAACTTAACGAGAACTCTCTAGAGTTCGAGTTTTTTCAAGGGTCGCATATTTTACCCCATTTTGAAAAGTGGTGCTACCAGTAGCGCCATTTTTTTACGGTGGTTAAAATTCAAACTCATTGCATTGACAACTAATGTCATTGTCGACAAAGACTTTAAAATTTACACTTGAATAAAAAAGTGTTGCTACCAGTAACATTGTTT
>ML780728.1:516134-543212 GCA_009831015.1 Picea engelmannii
ATTTTTTTTTAAAATTAGAAAAAATACATTAAAAAAACTTAAAAAGAAACTAACAACTAAAAAATATATATATAAAACATTTTAAAAAATATTAAATTTTATATTAAAAAACAAATTATAAAAAACTCAAAATTTCAAATAAATTATAAAACCATAATTATAAAAAAACTTAAAAATTAAATTAAATTAAATTTAAAATAAATTAAAAAAAAAACGTTGAATTCCTTGTCTGTCGGTCAGAGGGTGCGAGGGGAGGGGGGCGATGTCAGGTATCGGCCCAGTCCCCCGTGGGCTTGTCCCCGATCCGATGTGGCCCGATTGTTTGTCAGGCGAAGGGCGCATGTAGGGGTTGTGATGACGAGCATAGCCCCAACCCCCCACGAGCTTGGCCCCGGTCCCATGTCGCTACATGGGATCGAGGCCAAGCCCGTGGGGGGCTAGGGCGATGCCCGACATCACCCCATGCCCTCCGACACATATAAATATGTTATTAACATTTTTTTAAATTTAATTTAAGTTTTATATTTAATATTTAAAAAACAAAATTAATAATTTTTTTATATGTTATTATGATAATAATATTTTATTTTTTTTCAACCTTTTTACACAATTTTTTAATTATTTAGTTGATAATTTTTTTTTTAATTCTATTTTTTTATTTTTTATTTTTAAATTGTTTCTAGTTTTTTTTATTTAACTTGTATTTTGAATTTTAGTTAAATTTGGTTTGGTTTTCATTATAAATAGTTTTTATAATTATAATTTGTATTTAAAATATATATCTTTTCATTTTTGTTTTTTATTTTTATTTTTAAATTATTATCTTAAGTAATTTTTTATTTTTTTTCATATTATTTTGATGTTTTTTTTCCACCCTTTTTTTATTTTATTATTATTATTATTATTATTAATTTTGGTTTCCACCCTTTTTTATTTTATTATTATTATTATTATTAATTTTGGTTTTGAATATATTTTTTAAATGTGTTTTTTTTTTTCATTTAAAAAAACATTTGTGAAGATTTTCTACTTTTTATTTATTTATTTTTCAATGTAAATTTAAGAAAAAAAAAAGTTAGTTATTAAATTTTAAAGTGACCATTTTGTATCCAATTTTGGGTTTTTTTTGCATAGGGATCTATTGTCAAAACCACTGTTTCAATTAGGTCATAATGAGCCATTATTTAATGTTTAGAAAAATCATTTTGCTTTAGTTATCGTCACTTTTTTATTTAGGTGTTAATTTTAAGGTTTTTCTGAGCTACTGTATGAGTTTTGAAGGCCATGCTTGAAAATTGTTGTAATTTTGACCGTGTTTGAAAACGTGGTGCTACTGGTAGCACCACATTTTGATTTGGGGGTTGATTTTCATGTTTTCTATGCAAAAATATGGGGTTTTTTAGCCAGAGATCTCGTTTTGAGGCCACAGTTTTCATTAAGTCGGTAACTTTGTTACACGAGAAGACTACAACTTTCACTGGTCAAGGTCTTACTAGTATTTCACAACATTTCCCCTACCAGAAATAAATGAAAATAATACTTGGACAACAGGTATCTCTCTAGCTAGATGGGTTCCCAAAGTTTTCGATTGCAAATACATAGTCTCCTAGTGCATAGACAAATTTATTCAAAATCGAAGGGAAATTCTACTACACAACGAATCCCATATCTATTTAACGCCTTCAATTTTCAGGAAATGTTAAAATTACCAGATCCAACTATCACATTCAAAGGAGACGAAGGTAGAAGTTTCCTTAAGGAGAAGAATAATGGATTAGAGATTATGCAAGAATACTTAGAAGATCCTTCAACAATGTCAAAGGATATATCCATAATTCAGGTTAAATCATTGAAAAATCCCTACTGAGAAGTAGCTTGGATTTTTACTAGAATTACAGGACAAGAGTCGAAACCTTTCCTCAATTGGCTCTTTATATCTTATATTTTACAATTCAAGAACAAACGATCTTTTATTGGGGACAAATTATCTCTACTGAAATTTCTTCACAACTATCAAATTTTAAAGACTCTACGAAGCTCTACATGGCCTCCTACTTGATATTTGATATTACTTATTGTTATATCTTCAAGGGATTGAATATAGGGAAAAGGGTAAATTGTAATGTTGACCTATCATAATGTGGTATCAGGCCCTGTGGAGGCAAAAGGCCGCTCACTACTTTTATGAAGAATATAATGAATTTTTGCTTGTCTTTAAGAAGTTGGTCTTTGGATAAAACACATCCAAACTGTCACAGGATGCATTAATTTTTCTGGATAAGAAGGGGATTATAGAAGAAATGGAAAAATACAATATTATAAGGATCTACTATTCTCATGAAAAACCCCTTTATCTTCCTCACTATATTCCATACATATTATTTTATGTTGAAGTGGCAAGACAATACAAGTCATTGTTTCATTTATTCTATGAAAAAAAGAAGAAGCAATTCATCCCACTACGTTGGAAGGTCGACGAAATATTTCTAAGAGTAATTGCTAAAATTTATGAATATGCTACATAATTTGATCAATATAACATGAAATTTGCAAAAGATATTAAGGGTTTTGACCCTAATCATATTTTTCATGATCACGTGGTATTAGTTGGATTCAGTAATACATTTATTAATACTTTAATATTTGGATAAGAAGAATGAGATAACCATGATCCTCCGACTGAATGTATGAAAAGGAAAGAAGGTGATATTGAAACTATCATAAGTACCACAGACTAGTATAAGAAGAAAGGAAAACCATCTAATGAAAAGAATGTTGAGTCCGTTGGAAATAATGAGAGGGGGGGTGAATCAGTATTACCTTTTTAAACAATTATTTATTACTTTGTTATTCCATTTATCATCACAATAGATCAACAATGGACTTGTATTTAAGAATCAATTATATAAGTATACTTAACAAGAATTACAAAGTTTATAAAGAATAATCTGTGATTGTGAAGGACACCAATCCTCTTTGGAGCACCAACTCTTGGAGACACAAATCCCCTTCTTCACGGCACCAACCCTAGGAAGCACCAACTCCCTTGTTTTTAGGGAACCAACCCTAGGAAGCACCAACTCCCTTGTTTTAGGGAACCAACTCCATTATTTTCACACTTTTCTTAGAAAAGGATATAAATCCTTTCTTTCTTCTCCCTTCCACCCACACTGCATAAGTATCTCCAGTTTTCCTTCTTGGACTCTGCTTATGATTTTGATCTTCTAATATGGATTGTAGAGACACGTTTCTTTTACCATACCTTTCTATTTATATAGTAGTCCAAAATGTAGGACATTGAATCATTGTGTCTTTTAATAATGAACCATTGCACCCTTTCATTTATTAACAACTATGTTATTTTAATAATAATTTTATTCTTTTAGTATTATCCTTTAAGTTTATTGGGTGAACTGAGTTCTTCTTTCAATCTCTTTTTAATTAAGAATCATATTATTAATTGACATTGGTTTCTAGGTCAACCCACAGTTATGGCAGATTATAATTTGACTCTTTGCACATTAAATCCATAATGAGGTGTTCAAGGACCTCAACAGTGCATTCATGATTAATTCTATCCCTGATACAAATCTCTAACAACCTATATGGGTGTAACAATGCTCAAGTACCAAATCTAAAGGTGCTAAACCTTTTTTCCTTTGCGTGCGACCGATGGATATATCCATGCACTTATCTCTGTATGTGATTTAATCTAGATCGTTTATTTTTGGATTCAAATTCTACAAATAGGCACTTCCTTCAGTCCACTTCCCTTTGTGACTGCAGGCTCAAAACCATGGGCTTATCTATTTCACACATTGTTCCGTTAGTGTTTTTCTCCTTTTTCCCTTATTCTTCTACATGGGACCATATTCAAATGTTTGAGGGCTTATTTAATTCTATTCCCTTTAGCTTCTTTACCTTATCACATGACCAGTGTTGGAACAAAGGTTCTTCGGTAGTTTGGCCTTCGGGATTTACAACCTTTGTAGTCTTGCAACTTCCTGAAGTAAATTTCGTCGAAGTGTGTATACTCTATTCACTAGTAGATTGGACGATTTCTATTTAATCTTGCATTGAATGGACGATCCCAACTTATCCAGAGGCTTCAACAAAATCGATGATCACGACTTAATCAAGAGTTGATATCTACGACCTGCACTCTTTCAACATAGTGGAGCTTTAACACTTGGTCATTGTGCTCTTGGTTTAGATGTTTTCCGCGTAGCTAAAATATCCCAACGGTCAAGATAAAAAATGTGTTGCCTCCATCAAGTTAATCTTTATGCACATTACTTTGAGATTTTGTATCTCTACCATGTATATTCCTCCTCGACGAATGGTCAGATCTTATTTTTGGGATTTGACACTATGGGCCTCTGGGATATTACCACTCTTAGGTTTATTCAACTCCCCTGGAGTTCTACTGGTTGAATAAGTCATAGAATGTCGGTGACCACTTTCTATCGGTTAACACTTTATGATTACTCTATTCTTCCACTACACTTGATCAACGGTCGAGAATGCTCCCGAAGTAGATCAACGGTTAGCATTTCTTCATGATTCATGCTTACTCTATCCTTCCATTGTACTCGATTGGACAATCAAGAAATATTCCAGAGGATCTTATATCAATGACCAAACATTAATTCATGACTTCATCCTTCATCTCTTTGGGTATTTTTTCTAGTACGAGAAATTGAACATCCCGGGAGGATGTAATCCCTGAGTGATGTGGCTTTTTGACATCACTATTGACATGGCATTGGCTGAGTGACTGCTACATGTCACCTTGATTTGTTACTTTGGTATACCTAATGTGCCAAATATACCTTGACACTTGTCACTAGATGATTGGGCCACATGTCATATTTGTCTACTGCCAAATGTCTCCCTCCTAGATCATGGATTTACACTTCGTGGCTTCGGGAGTCTTAGTTGTTTGGGACTCCTCATAATCCCTTAGTGGTCAATGTTGGGTTGAATATTCCTTACCTTGCACGACAATTTTTTGGATTTTGTGACTTTGGGACTTCATGGATTATTCCTTCTCTCCAGTGTTCGGCGAAGTGGTGAAGTGTCAAAACTTACATTATCCTTCCACTTGGCTTTGATCAGCGGTTGAGATTTCAACCTTGTTTCCACCAACGATCGAGTGACTTTGAACACTCCCAACCTTCATTCCTAGCCCTTTCCTTCCACTAAACTTGATCAGATGGTTGATAATTCATATGAAGTCCCTCCTTGATCTAGCGACTAGTGGGATTTCGTGACTTCACGAGTTCATGCCTCTACCTTATGTCCAATGTTCCCTGAAGTGGCGAAGTTCCAAAATCCTATTGGTATAGATCTATGGTTGAGGATTATCTATCTTGATCTAACGGTTGGGATTTAATTTCTCCCAACCTCTAGCTCCACCTCGATCTGACGATCCTAAATTTGTCCCAAAAACTACATAAATGGACATGATTATTCCTCGATTCAATGGTTGTGATTACTCCTGAAATTTAAAAAGGAACGGTCACAATTAATCTACAGTCCTTTGCATGTATTTCCTTAATTTTCAAAACTCTATTTCTGTTATGTTACTTCAAATGTTCCATCTCTTCTAAGTGTTGATCAGTGCTCTCATTTATTCATTGTCTATACATGATCACAATACTCTATTTCTCCTTATATTTTCCCTCAACCTTAACATTGAGTGCTCCGATTCTGTGTGCATATTATTTGTAGAATCTCCCCATTATCTCTCCCGATCTTTAGGAACATAAAATCATTTGTTGATCCTATCATGATCAACAATGATCACACATTTCTTCTGTCCCAAGGTGATATTCCTCTGCCCCAAGGTAATCTTCATTTTTCTCTGATTACTATACATGTTTGATTCATTTTTCCTTCAATGCCAATACACAATCAATAATGCCAACATAATCTCCTATTATTTCCCAAAAGAGTACCCTATCCAAAAATAACTCTAAGTCTACAACATCACAATAGAAAAATTCGTCAATGGATAATTTAGATGATGGAGGTGATACAAACCATCCTCAGGGAAAAATGAAAAAATCTCATAAATTGCAAGTAAAAAGAAAGAGGAATAATTCTCATTAATAAATTGAAGAGAACATACCTGGTAGAGAAATCCATCTCGAAGAAATGGATTTAGAACTTGATATAGAAAATATCCAATTCCCTAATGATGAAGAATGAGTACAATAAAATATGCAACCTATGGTTGAACTCGCTATTCAAGATGAAGAGTTTCTAGAAGAAGATTCATTTTCCGTACATAATGTTTTATTTGATAAAGACTCAAGAAAATTGATTTTTGAAAGAACCCTTTCAAAAAATCAAAATGGAACAACTTGTTCTACATTTAACATAACATGCTTCCATCTGGAATCGTTAAGATTCATAAGGTCACATGAGATGCTCTGGATGTTTCAATAGATGATAAGGAAGAAGAGAATGCCGGACTTAAATAAAGGATATGCAACAGTTCAACCTTGAAGGAATTTTGAGAAACCTCTAGAGTCAAGTATAAGATTAAAAGGGACTTTGAGCTTACTTGCTACAACCACATGTTATGTTGAAAAAAATATTAAGAAATAATTTGTCTCTTATTTTAAATACATGGGATCTAGCAAGTAGCTTTGTTTCTATTGGTTCCAAGATTCAAAATACTACAGAATATTTGAAAGTTGACATTGAAAATGATGAAGGATTTTTCAAGGATGGACTTTCTACCTTCAATATGAAGGTCTCAGCAATGACTAAATATGAAAGAAAACAAGAAGACTTACCTTCTCAAGATTGTATAAAGAAACTAAAGGAATGTTGGATTCAAAGAATTAATGTGTTAAGGAAGTTATGAAATGAAATCAATGCCTTAACATCCAAAAATATTGAGGCTTATTCTAAATTGAATGGATTAGATCTTCCAGGAAACACCATTGATGTAGAAGATCCAAAGCTAATATCGAACTCAATTCTTCAAACAAGATAGAAGTTCAAGGAAAGGGTGGAAAAATTAAAGAAATTGTGAGCAGAGAAGTTCAATAGTATGATTGAATATAATGAAGATGATTTTTTTTAAGGGTAAAATCATGAAGATGGGTGTCCATTTTTCTTGTTTTATCAGAGAAAAAATTATATTTTCACAAGTTCTTCAACTTCCGGTAAACAAAAGTATTTTTTTTATTTAGAATTTCACTTTAGAGTAAAAACAAAACTTGTGAAGAATTTTGTTAGGTTTCTACTGACTATTTTCAATTTTTTTTTTATGGATATTTGATATGCCAATTTGGAAATTGTTTGACAGTATATTGCTTAAAAATGAAGGGATTGATAATGAGTTATGTTTTCCCCCAACAATTTATCTATTAATAAACTTTTGTTTTTGACAAAAAAAATATACTGCAAAAATCTACAGAGACTCTATTTTGTTATGACTATAGTTTTGAATCTAATAGATGAATATTATAATTTCTAGAATTTTTTGAAGTTGACGAAGCTGAAAAAGTTGCATATTTTAAACACGTGTTTTCTCTCAACTTGTATCTATCTTAATTTTTACTTAAAAGTAAAATATAAAAATACCCTTTTGAAGAGAAAAATTAAGTATTTTGAATATAAATTTTCCATAATTTTCCACTGTGTATTTTTAAAGATATGGATATTCGATTTCACTGAATCATAATGTCACATGAAAATATTATGCAATCATTTTTTTTTTAAATTAAACAAAATTAGATAAAAAAAAATTGAAAATGAAAACAAATTATATCCATTGAAAGTAGATTCAATTTTGCAAATGTTGGTATCAATTCCAAAACTAAATTTTGAGTATTTGCAGGAGTCCACAACCTCCAAAGTTCAAGTAAGTTGGAGGGAATTCTCAAGTTCCTGGAAACATTCTCATTTGCAGGTTTTTGGCCGAAACAATCTTTCGGCTGAAAACTATTTTGTTCAACCAAAATATATATTTTTAACGAAATCCGTAAAATTAAATGGATTCCTCACCTTTTGACTGAAAAGTAGTTTTTTCGACCGAAAGGCGGGTGAGAGAATTCCGTCAATCAAGAAAAAATGAAGGAACATGTCATTTGGTTTCGGTTGGCATGAAATCATATAAATATGCTTTCGGTCAAACCATTTTTACACAATTCACTTGCTCATTTCATAGTTTTTCATATGTGGAGCCCCTAAGAAAACGTTTGAATCATCTTTTTCGCTACTTGGAGGATCGTTTTCATTTTTTTGAACAAGGTTGTTGATATTTTGAATGGTGAAAATTGTTTTTTTGAAGTTCAATTTTTTATTGGAGTAACAATTTATATATTGAAGGCTTTGCTGAAATTCTTTTCAAGGTGAAGACTTACTTGAACATTGTTTTCAAGGTGAACGCTTTCATAAAAAAATTCTTATTATATCAAAGGGAATTTGTTTTAGAGTAATTTTTAAAAATATTTCTTATAAAATTATTGATATTATTTTTGAATAATTTTGTGACAATGAAGTTTTTTTGAAACTATATTTTTCAAAGATCAAAAGTTTTTTAAAATCAATTTTTATGCACAATTTATTTTAAAAACAATTTCGTTTATTGAGCATTTTTTTCCAAATCTTTTAGAATATCACTATAAAATCCATTTCTTTATTTCTTTAAAAAAAAAGTTGAGCTATAATATTTGAGGTTTGAAATTTTATTTCATGTTATAAAATGTTGATTTTTTTTAAAACTTTTAGAGGTAACTATACTCATGGGAAACAAAAGTGGGCGCAAGAGAAAATTTGATCGCACTCAATATGAAACTCGCCATAACGAACAAAGGAAAGATCATTATTGGAGAAAGAAACGAGAACATGAAAATATTGAAGAAAGAAACGATGATGATGTAAATAGAGATTTTCAACAAGAAGAAGTCCAACCATGTATGCATGTACATATTGTCTATATTAAAAGTATAGAATTCAAATTTAAATTACTGTTTAATATTATTGATTGTAATTTGGATTTGATGTTTTTCAAAAAATAAAAATATGTTTGCCTGATAACTTCGATGAAGTCATTGAAACCAAAATTGAAGAAGAAGTTGAATCACCTATAGGTATGTACATAAATCTAGATAATACAATATGCACACTTGTATATAGTTTAGTGAATTTATGTTTGGGTTTTGTTTTTTAATATAAACTTTAAATTGAAATATGAAGGAGAATCTATTAACATTGATGATGAAATATTAGAAAATGTTGATACTGAAAAATTTGGGAAGAAAGAAGCTAAGTGTTATATAAGATATTGTGTTAAGAAAATGTATAATACATTTTTCAAAGATGAATCAGTAACAGTGCAAGCTCAAATTTTGCTCTGTCTAATAAAGTCAAGAAAGTTGAAAGAAGCTACATTATTATTGGGTATTCAAAAGTCGACAAAAGATACAAAGGTGAAGCATAATATCTTTGAAAATATAACTAGTGTATTAAAAGATTTTGGAAAATATTGAAAAAATGATTTCAGTGTTTCACATAGAGTGATACAAATAGCAACTGTTTCATCTAGCAATATAAAATATTGTTTGACAGAACACATGGAAAAAATGATGGGAACCTCAAGAAAAACATTGTACAAACATAGAAATTTTTTATTTCAAATAGATGAAAATGATGAACTTGCTTGTTGGACAGTTATTTCTAGACAACCTTACAAAGATAGACTTGCGGAAAATGTTAAAAATCAAACCATAATTTTTGGTTGAAAAAATATTGTGTTTCACCACATACAAGGGATGTGTTGTGATGAAGAATAGCACAAAAACAATATGAAGAACATCCAATAAATATATTTCCAATGAAACAAATAAAATTATTCAATAAGTTCAAAGAAGAGCACAAAGAAGTTAACATTTCCATCAATACATTTGTGCAACAAAAACCATGGTTTTTTAGACTCGTCATTGTTTGTGACACTTCCTTTTGTTGTTATCATGTGGAATTTGAGTTATATTATGAAAATTTTCTCGATTTTGGTAAAACTGTATGAGCAAGTTGATCAAAATCTGGACCAGGGGTCAAAATTTAGCTCAAAAATAAAAGTTCTTGGAATTGCTTCAAAATGAATAGGTGCATATACCTCATTGTCACGATCCAAATGCAACACATTTGGGTTCAAATGGACATCGGATGAGAGAGATATCATGATCTGTTCGAATCGTCAAACAGGCAAAAAAAACATTGTGTTGACTGTGCAGTCCGTACGGATGTTGATGCGGCAGAGGCCGTATGATGATGTGGCACATCCATACACTTAGGTGGAATATGGTGATGTGGCATTCAATCATTCACTCAGGTCACAAGTTCACCTCCTCCTCCCACATTCTGTGCTTTTATATTTGAATTTCTATGTGAAAGAGAAGTTGATGAATTATTTTACCAAAAAAAGTGTATTGGTGGAAATAAATGTGGTCGTTATGGAAATATAATTTCGTTTCACTAAGATTATCCTATTGATATGAATGATCAATCCTTGTCTAATATAACAGTCAATTGGAAGAGGTATGAATATTTCAGTAGCACGACTCCACATTCTTCAAATGTTATTTCCAAAAGGATTGATTTGAAAGTAGATAAAATCTGTGTGATAGATTTTTTGAAGAAGTTTGAGGAAACAATTTATAAATACGCCAAGCATTCCCATAGAGATCGATGGAAAGAACTACAATGCAAACAATCTGGTATGACTCCCCTCTTCTGGTACAACTCCTACGATGTACCACCGGTAGAAGCACCCTTAATTGTTTTTTTTTTGTGTGTGTGTGTAGGAAGGTAATAACGACATTATACTCAACATTGCAACAGAACGATGAACACAATGCATGCAACTCACACAACAACAACATAACGGCCTAACATAAAAACATATCAAGCACCTAGAAGCAATGTACGACATTCAACCGACGAAGACTACCCTCCCGTCCTACCCTACAATGGTTAGGACCTCCATGACACATAAGAAACACTCAAGCCTAGGTTCCCATCGATTTTGACCATTTAAGGTCTCAAGGCTGGCGACTGTTCTGAGGAACAAGGAGGTGTCTACATCCCTCCTGACACAAGCAGACCAAGCCTACTAAGCTAAAGACAAACATCCTAACAACCCAACGCACCCAAAATTCATTACACAAGTAACTAGAACCCTTACAGTTAGCAAATCCAATCAGATTACACATTTACATAACCAAGTACAAACATTACTTATAATAAACAACAACACTCGCAACGGGAAATGCAAGCTAAAAATGACTTCGTCAACAACCCAACCATTAATCATGTCTAAAATAGTCCAACTAACCATCATGTTTAACATCGGTTACTCATCCAATAGTAAGTCAAATTCAATTAGTCCATAATTTACAATTCTATATTAACATAAAAATCAACAAGTCTGATTGCAATTAGGTCAATGTATGCCAATCTAAATTAACATTAAAAAGTGTATCAAGTGAGCAAGTCTAAATCATAGCTAGGTCATCACATACCATAAATTTAATCCTTAATGCAATCATGGTTGGGAATGACATGTAAGACATTAACACTTGTTACTATATAACATTTAACCAATAGAACTGGTCATTCCACTAAATGATCAATAGAGGAAGTATCATAGGCTAGGCATTAAACTTAAGATCATAACACAGTGATTGGATTGAAAGAGATATAACATTTACTCAGTATACTATTACAGTATTGCCTTGAAAGTAATACATTTAATCAAATTATATGACATTGACAATTAATATGGTATTGCCTTAATCTAGCAAGCTTAATCTCTACTTGGGGAAATACTCACTATTCTCATTTAACCATTAATCATAATCTAAATGGGTAATTCTAAAATAATCCCCAAATTACAATCTAACTATCACTTAACGATATCTATAACCACATTAGCTATATCAAAGCAGAATGCTAAATATGACACTGGTAAACAATTAATTACACATGTCGTCTATCTATAGTAACTATATCAATATCTAACTATCTATTCACATAAAGAAGGAAACCGCTTGACTAATAACATCGTTGTAGCAGTTAATGTTTGCAGTGAGAACGTTGGGTACACTCAATTGCCGGAGAAGGAAGGACAATACCACCACTGAAGGATCAACTTGCGGTCATACTAAAACAACTCAATCAACAAATTGATGGCAAAATGTGGTCCTTAAGGAAGTAAACACAACCATCCTTAATGGCATGTCATGGTAATAAAATCGATGTAACAATATTAATGAAATCTTTGTAACAGTAAATGAAGTATAAATTCACACTTGTCAGAAATAAAAATTACAGTGCCAGAATTTCATTCATGATGTCGTCAAGCCAGTGACTATACATTTAAAATGAAGTGCCATCAATGAAATTTGTATTTGGCAATAATAATATTTCATTGCCGGAATAAAGTCGTAGTGCCAAGTCGCGGTAACAACAAGGAGGTAGATTCGTGATAGTAGGAGTTGTGGTAATAAAATCTGGGTAACAATAAAAATCTGGGTAACCAAAATCGTGGTAAAATAACAACAACTCAGTCACATTTATTAGGCGAAAACTGTGGGCATTTCAACAAAAATCTATGTAACCCCTTAAAATAAAAAATGTGGCAATTACAACAAGCTCCGACAACATTCTAAAGGCAAAATCATGGGTAATTACAGCAACACAATCAACTTCTGATTATCAAAAATGTGGTCATTTCGGCAAGTAAAGTTGTAATTTAATGGCTAAAATCGTGGGTGAATTCTACAACAACACAGTCACAATTTTAGATGGAAAAATCATGGTGCAATACGCACCTTGATGCGGGAGCATCTCTCCACATCAACCAGCCAGCCAGACAGCCACGTTAGTGAATTCAAATCGCGCGTCGAAGAGAGAGGCACAGCCTCATTTGAAATCTAAATTCAATATAATTAAATGCTTAGGTTGTTGAGCCGTGAAGCCGTGCCTTTATGCAGGCATTATGTAGATAGGCCTTTAATTTTTTGTAAGGCTGAGATCTAGATCTAGATAATGGACTAGACAGACAATTCAATGTAATTGAATAGGGTAGGTAGATTGGAGGGAAGAGCTCGCAGAGCCCCCTCATGTAAAAAGATCAATTGTATCTCTTTGAGTAGTTAGTGGAGATAGAGAGAATCTGCGAGTAGAGAGCAGAAGAAGGAGTCGAGACCTTGTTACAGGCCGTGATCGGGAACACCTTGTAAATACAGGCGTTTTCCATTTTAATACAAAGAGCATTTTTTCCTGCATGTATTTCTGTGTTATGTGAATGTTTGTGAGTGTTCTTTATATGCTGTGAATGTATGTTATGTTTATGCATTTACAGGAGTTGTTTGGTTTCAGAATTGAGAGGTCTTTGAGGCTTCATGCCAGGAGGGTGTGACAGAACGTTGCGGTTCTGATAGCCGTGCACAGAGGATGCACTTCTGAATTCTGCGGGTTCAGACAAAGGCGTGCCAGGAGGGCACAATAGCTGAAATCATCAATTCAGGAGAAGACCCATGAGGTTGTTGAACATCTCAGGAGGCAAGGTTGTGAATGAGAGACACAGTTGTAGTCAGAAACTCTGAGGAGTTCTGTAGAGCTCTCCCAAGTGGGCATTGAGCATGTGCACAATGGTGCATTGAAAAGAACTATATTGTGAGTTCTTAAGAAGTCAGAATCATTGAGGATTCTTGACACTCTACCAGGTGGGCATTGAGACATTGTGTAGGTAGGCACAGAGGGAAGAGAACTCTTTGAGTTCTGTATTCTGAAGGAAGAAACCATTGAGGGATCTTTACAGGGTTGTTGAACACCCTCCAGACTCAGTGAAAGGTTGCTTGAGTAGAAGGATAGCCAGGAGGGCATCCCATTTCTCTATCTGAGGGAGAAAGGAAAAAAAATTGATCTTCCTTGGAGGTCGAAGCTACAGGAAAGCTCAGGACGGATAGCACTTTTATGTGCATGTGACTACCCTGCAGAGGCGCGGGAGTTGAAGAATCCTTCGAGTGTCTGAAGGAAAGGAGAGCTTAGGAGGGTCAGCATTTTTATACGCGCGACGAAGCTCAAAGTGTGAGGAGTTCACAGAGAAGAAAGAGGCCAAGGTTGAAGCCTCTGGAAGATTGAAATTCTTCCAAGTCTCAGAAGACAGTGTGCAAGATCAGGAGGGAGAGCACAACAGTCGTCAGATCGATTGGAGAAAAGAGATATGGACTGTTGGTTTTCATGTCCAGGGAGTAGCAGGAGGAGCGCACCGGAAGAATGGATCTTGATCGTTGGATCTTGATCCAGAGACCCGATAGCCGTCGGATTTGTCGAGAGCTGCACGGGGGTTAAACCATCATGAACAACAAAGGAGAAATCCCGAAAAGAGGGTTGGCTCATCGGGGTTTCACATATCGGGAGAGATCTCGAAGGCAGAAGGTCAGGAATTTTCCATGAAGAAATCCTAAGATTGAATCTGAGTCGTCCGTTTGTGGAGACGCGTGGAGGGGATCAAGCGACCCATCGGTATACCGGCTATCGAGGTTTTGAGTTGACAGAGAATTTTTGTCATCGGGGTATCAGAAACTCTGAAATTGCGAGATTGAATCTGAGTCATCCATCAACTGGGACACGTGGGCGAGACTGGGAGCCCGTCGAAATTTCGGAGATCGAAGGGACAAGATGCCGGAGCATTTCAGCATCAGAAGTTGTGAAATCACGAGAAGCGATCAGGACCGTCCATCATAGGAGGACGCATGGTGGAAATCAGAGCATTTGAGATATTTCTCGAAATAAAAGTCGTCCATCGGCATTACGGGAATCGGGAAATCGGGAATCCCATGGACAAGAAGTCCATACATTTCGGAATTGCGAAGTCTAGAATCCCGATAAGGAGGAAAGATCTGTTGTGTGGGGGCTAGCTGATGTCATATTGGGATATTGGGGATTCCAAGGATAAAGTGTCTATGCTCTTTGACATAAGAAAGTCTGAAACCCCGAAAAGGAGGTAAGGCTACGGTCTTATAAGAAGCGGTCACATGGACCAGGGCATAGCCAGGATGGGCTAAGGCCAAAAGGGGGGGCGCGTCGGGTTTCAAGGATCTGAGAGTACAAAGTTCGACCATCGACCTCGCGAAACCGTGAAGTCTGATCCCCCAAGTGTGAAGAAGGGATCCCACAAGGAATCATTGTGGGTGCATATTTCCCAATAGGGAATTAGAAGAGCCTTAGAGTTCTTCGAGTCGTGTAAAAGAGAAGATCCTGTGAGCGGGCGTGCTTGCAAGTGAGACTGCATCAGTTTGGTATCAGAGCCTGATTCTTGTCTGTATATTTCAGGTGGGGGAGGCATAAGAGGTAAAGAGCACTCTGATACACATCAAGTGGTATTAGAGTGGGGACTTCACTTGTATATTTCAGGTGAAGCGAGGCAAAGGGAAGAAGACAGAGTACTGAAACTCTATAAGGATTTGATTGCAGGTAGGCAATAGTCCAGAAGACAGTCAGGAGGACTGTAGGAGGAAGCTGGGACACTCAGGTTTGCAGAGTGACAACAACAGGTTTTCTAGCAGAGCAGACAGAGACAACAACATGGCTACTGAAGGCCGTAGATATGCTGGAAGGAAAACCTCAGAGCTATGGAGCCAAAAATATATAGATGAAGAGATCGCTGATATAAATAAAGAAATGGAAAATCTTGAACTGCAGATGCAGTAAAATACTAAGCCTAGATGGGTATATGAATGGCCCATGAGGAAGGCAAAAGCAAAATGGCCAGTCAAGGAGCTGATGGTCAGAAGAAAATAAAGGCTATTAAGAGGATGGTTGAGGCATGCTGGAAACCTCGACAGACCTGAGGAGATGGTTCAGATATGTGAACCCGACACTGGGAAAATTCTTGGTGAAGAGAATGAATTGGGATCAGCTGAAGTTCTCAAGAACTGCCAGGAGGGCAGAGAAGAAATTCCAGTTTTCCAGGAGGGAAACGAGTTGAGATCCCTGCGGGATCTCAGAGAATGTCATGAGGACAGCCAGGGAATTTTACATTACTAGCTGGGAAATGAAATGAGGTCACTACGGGATCTCGAAGACTGCCAGGAGGACAGTGGAAGCATCCCATATTTCCATGTGGGCAGGGATGAGCAGGTGAATTGGAATCAATCAGAGGAGTTGATAGGGAAGGTGAGCTCGGAAATAGATTTAGATCAGCAGATGCAGCTGACAGAAGAGGAGGATCTGAGGGACCTTCTAATGATTGGGGGAATACAAATATTCCTACCACTTTCCCAAGAGGAGGCAGAAATGTGTGTTGCAGATGTAGCAAAAATGGAAGGACAACTAGCTAATACTGTCGCAAAGAAATTGGAGCAGATATCTAAAGCTGCCCAAGTAGGAGAAGAAGAAGAAGCAGAAGAGGATGATGAGCATTCTGAGGAATGGCTCAATATTTTCAGCCAGGAGACTAAAAAGACTGCAACATGGGAGTTTGCAGCAGAAGAGGCAGACAACAATTGTCTTGTTGATCTGTGGGAGCAAATTGAAGCCCTGGAGAGAAGGGTAATAGTGCAAGGCATGCACATCCAATAGGTGTGGTTGGAAGTAGATAAATAAGAATGCATGGGAGATTTCAGTGATCTGCCCATGTGCCAAAAAAATTTGCAGCTAAGGAGACTGCATGAACAGGGCCAGCCACTGGAGTAGCTGGACGCAATGGTTGAGGAAATCAGAAGGTTGATGTTAAGTTCAGAAAGGACTGCCAGCAAGGAGAGGCTGAGCAGAGGGAAGGAAGTAGCAGCAGTAGTGCAGAAGCAGCAGGAAGATGGAGCAGACGAACAACTCCAGAGAATGATTTGGGATCTAGGAGGATTTCCAAAGCTGAGAGATGGGAAGCTCATGAGCAGGAGCTCATGAATTTTGCAGTTGAGGAGCATGATGTAGGAGCATCTCTCCACATCAGCCAGCCATCCAGACAACCACATTAGCGAATTCAAATCGCACGTCGAAGAGAGAGGCGCAGCCTCATTTGAAATCTGAATTCAATATAATTAAATGCTTAGGCTGTTGAGCCGTGAAGCTGTGCCTTTATGCAGGCATTAGGTAGATAGGCCTTTAATGTTTTGTAAGGCTGAGATCTAGATCTAGATAGTGGACTAGATAGCCCATTCAATGTAATTGAATAGGGTAGGTAGATTGGAGGGAAGAGCTCGAAGAGCCCCCTCATGTAAAAAGATCAATTGTATCTCTTTGAGTAGTTAGTGGAGATAGAGAAAATCTACGAGTAGAGAGCAGAAGAAGGAGCTGAGACCTTGTTATAGGTCGTGCTCGAGAACACCTTGTAAATACATGCGTTTTCCATTTTAATACAAAGAGCATTTTTTCCTGCATGTATTTATGTGTTATGTGAATGTCTATGAGTGTTCTTTATATGTTGTGAATGTATGTTATGTTTATGCATTTACATGAGTTGTTTGGTTTCATAATTGAGAGGTCTTTGAGGCTTCACGTCGGGAGGGTGTGACAGAACGTTGTGGTTCTAATAGCCGTGCACAGAGGATGCACTTCTGAATTCTGCGGGTTCAGACAAAGGCGTGACAGGAGGGCACAAAAACTGACATCATCAATTCAGGAGAAAGACCCATGAGGTTGTTGAACACCTCAGGAGGCAAGGCTGTGAATGAGAGACACAGTTGCAGTCAAAAACTCTGAGGAGTTCTGTAGAGCTCTGCCAAGTGGGCATTGAGCATGTGCACAGTGGTGCATTGAAAGGAACTCTACTATGAGTTCTTAAGAAGTCAGAATCATTGAGGATTCTTGACACTCTGCTAGGTGGGCATTGAGACATTGTGCAGGTAGGCACAGAGGGAAGAGAAATCTTTGAGTTCTGTATTTTAAAGGAAGAAACCATTGAGGGATCTTTACAGGGTTGTTGAACACCCTCCAGACTCGACAAAAGGTTGCTTGAGTAGAAGGATAGCCAGGAGGGCATCCCATTTCTCCATCTGAGGGAGAAAGGAAAAAGAATTGAGTTTCCTTGGAGGTCGAAGCTATAAGAAAGCTCAGGACGGATAGCACTTTTATGTGCATGTAACTACCCTGTAGAGGCACAGGAGTTGAAGAATCCTTCGAGTGTATGAAGGAAAGGAGAGCTTAGGAGGGTCAACGTTTTTATACATGCGGTGAAGCTCAAAGTGTGAGGAGTAAGCAGAGAAGAAAGAGGCCAAGGTTGAAGCCTCTGGAAGATTGAAATTCTTCCAAGTCTCGGAAGACAGTGTGCAAGCTCAGAAGGGAGAGCACAACAACCATCGGATCGGCTGGAGAAAAGAGATCTGGACCGTTGGTTTTCACGTCTAGGGAGTAGCAGGAGGAGCGCCCCGGAAGAACGGATCTTGACCATTGGATATTGATCTAGAGACCCGACAATCGTCGGATTTGTCGAGAGTTGCACAGGAGTTAAACCTTCGTGAACAGCAAAGGAGAAATCCTTAAAAGAGGGTTGGCTCATCAGGGTTTCGCATATGGAGATATCAAAGATCTCGAAGGAAGGAGGTCAGGAATTTTCCATGAAGAAATCCCAAGATTGAATCTGAGCCATCTGTTTGTGGAGACGCATGGCGGGGATCGAGTGACCCATTGGTATATCGGCTACCAGGGTTTTGAGTTGACAGATAATTTCTATAATCGGGGTATCAGAAACTCTGAAATATCGAGATTGAATCTGAGTCGTCCATCAGCTGGCACACGTGGGCGAGACCGGGAGCCCGTCGACATTTCAGAGATCAAAGGGACAAGATGCCGGAGCATTTCAGCATCAGAAGTCACGAAATCGCGAGAAGTGATCAGGACCGTCCATCATAGGATGACGTGTGGTGGAGATCAGAGCATTCAGGAGATTTCCTGAAAGAAAATTCGTCCATCGGCATTACGGGAATCGGGAAATCGAGAATCCTGTGGACAATAAGTCCATACATTTCGAAATTGCGAAGTCCAGAATCCCAATAAGGAGGAAAGCTCTTTTGTGTGGGGACCATCTGACATCATATCGGGATATCATGGATTCCAAGGACAAAGTTTCTATGCGCTTTGACATAAGAAAGTCCAAAACCCAGAAAAGGAGGTAAGGTTGCGGTCTTATAAGAAGCGGTCACATGGACCAGGGCATAGCCAGGATAGGATAAGGACAAAAGGGGGGGCGCGTCAGGTTTTGGGGATTCGAGAGTACAATGTTCGACCACTGACCTAGAGAAACCGCGAAGTCCTATCCCTCGAGTGTGAAGAGGGGATCCCACGAGGAATCTTTGTGGGTGCATATTTCCCGATAGGGAATTAGAAGAGCCTTAGAGTTCTTCGGGTCGTGTAAAAGAGAAGATCCTATGAGAGGGCATGCTTGCGAGCACGACTACATCACACCCGAAGGAAATTACCTATTTTTTGTCATGAAAAGATAAACAAAATGTTGTACCATCACACTAGAAGGGGATTTCATTTTTCCTGTCATTAAATAACAAGCAATTTGTTGTACTATCACACCAGAAGGGGATTTCATTTTTCCTGTCATTAAATAACAAGAAATTCATTGTCCCATCACACCAGAAGGGAATTTCATTTTCCTGTCATTAAATAACAAGAAATTTGTTCTGCCATCACACCAAAAGGGGATTTCATTTTTCTTTTATGTCATTGTATAATAAACAAATCACTGTGACCACACACCATAAGGGAATTACATTTTTCCTATCATTAATAATAAGAAATTACTGTAGTAACCAAGGGGAACAACGCAGAGAAGAAAAACACAAAAACATTTTTCCATTCTAGGATACCAAATATAAAAATGTAGATAGAGAATCAAATCATTTTTCCATTGCCAGAATACCAATACAACATAGACAGGAATAACAAATAAAAATAAATAAATAAAAATTCATTGCCAGAATACCAAAACAATGCAGATAGGAATAACAAATAAAAAAATGTGTTTTCCATTTCCAAAATACCAAAACAACGAAGACAGGAATAAAAAATAACAAAAAACATTTTTTTTTCATTGACAAAATACCCAAAACAACGTAGATAGGAATAACAAATAAAAAAACATTTTTTTTCATTGCCAGAATACCAAAACAACGCAGGCATCAGTAAGAGGAACGCAGGGATCCAATGGGAAGGGTCCTGGAATGATTGGGGGTTCTATCAGTCAAGGCATAGATAATTCCAACCAGGACACCAAATAATCCACACGCAGAGGTCGTTGCCAACTGGTAGAATCAACAATCAACCAGGGACAAGCATCAAGGGTATCTAACTAACTGGTTCATCCTTCGCTCATCATCTTCGAACATAAAACAGGGTGTTGAGATCCATAGGTATTTTAACGCTAAGGTGATGACCGTAGATCAGACTCATGACCGACTGCTCAAGTGAGGACTAGTGAGATAGGGATGAAGGCTAAACAACTACGAAGGTCACAATCAACACAGCAAGGCAGTCAAGACATGCGAGAAAACGAAGGCCATGGGAGTCAACAACCATCGAGTTAGGCTAAGGAAAGTTTCAGTCATCAATTTAAAAAAAAACATCAGTTTACTTCTCCATTAAATAAGCAAATCCAAGCATAAGTCCTAATACATTCTACCATACAAAAATGAAGAGAGCGTACCGTTGCCTGATCGCCCTCTTTGAATGACGTCCTGCGTGCTCTATACAAATCCCACTCGCCGACTGTCGAGAGTTCACTGGTACCTCCCAGCCAATGCTAGGGGTACTCTTCTTCCACCTTAGCCCCTCAAGCCGCAAAGGGGCCACACACTTACTATCTAGAGATTTCGACTAGCTCCCAGCTCGCCTTGCAAGGCCGAGCTACCACTCCTCACCGAGATGGGTATCCCAACTCCCACAAGTTAAGTTAGTCAAGAAGATGTTTCTGCAGCGTAACATTACACAAAATAGAAAATCCCCAACCTCCATCTCCTCCCTTCATTATATAGAGTTTTGTGGTTCCTTACTTTCCTAAAATCTCGTTTAATTAAGTTTTTAAAATTTAATTCCCAAAAATTCATCCCCATACAAGTGTCACCCATCCCCTTCATTCCTCCATAAATTAATTTCTTTAATTAATTAATTAACTTTATTTCCATCACCCACCTAGAGTTATTCCTAGAATCACTCCTAGGTGTCCCCAAATTCTCTTACAGGTTTTAATGGCTTTCCCTATTATTAAATTACTAGTTCAATTTAAATTAGAAAGCTTTTAAATGGTAGATACTTTACTAAATTTGACTTTCCGCTTTTTTTCCCTAGTTCCCCTTTTTCCCTTTTTATGTTACCTCTTTTCCTAGTTTCCTAATATTTTAGATTTTCCCTCTTTCCCCTTTTTATTTAGAACTCAAAAAGGCAGGTGTGGAGATTAACCCCTTTTTTCCTTTTCTCTTTTAATTATATATATTAAATTATCATAAAATAATAAAACAATTAATTCCCTTTTTAAATTTTAATGCAACGGATTTTTTTTTGTTATGAATCAATTTAATTTTTTACTCCCTTCGTGTTACAAGATTTAATCAAGAGTATAATTATTATTTATGTTGTTTTTATTATTATTATTATTATTTTTTGTATAGCTAGATAAAATTTTACCACTAGCATAGTTTAAACTTAGACCTTAAATTTTCGTACAGGGTGACATTTAATTAGGGAATTTGTTTTAAAAATTTCTTAACACGTTATTCGTCCTAAGGCCACCTAGGTTCATTCCTCTATCATCAACAACACGACGTGCCCTTCAAGACGCACTAGGTGCTCCAAGGGTGCCACTCGCCTTAATCTGTTTATGTTGCACGACATGCCCTTCAGGACGCACTACGTGCTCCAAGGGTGCCACTTGCCTCTTTACTGACTTGGTGGACATCAATAACCCCTAGAGTCAATACTCTGCCAGGTGAACTTGTGGGAGACTAAGGGCCTCTAAGGAATAAGGCCCCAGCCTTATTGCATGCCCCTTAGAATCATCATGAGCGACTGTTGCAGTCTTCCCTCATGGCATCGTGGGCCCTCTCGAACTAGGTAAACATTAACCTATAGTTCGATCCATGGTGGGAGTGCTAGTAGGATGTGGCAGGGCCGCTATCCACACCTCTCCCTTGACTTCTCTGGTAGTCGTGCGTTACCCCTTTACTCCACATGTGATTTTGGTTGGCAAGCTATCATCAGCCTACATCATCAACAAATCATGTGAGAACATATCCATATCATATCATCTAATCAGATGCATTAATATCATAGTAGTTCAATCAAACCCCAATGGTACACTCCTTGACTCGATCCAGAGTCCAAGGGGTTCCATCGATACCTCTACATCCTTGAGGTCCAAAATCCTGCACACTCAGTAAACCAAGTCAATAGAACCTGTCTATGTCAATGCAGTAAAACAACATGTCATCAACCCATAATGCCTCATAATCAAAATCAAAAGTTTTAATAGCATAATAATCTGGATCACTTGCGAGCAAGTGTCCTCAAAGAATAAGTTTTCTCAATGCGCCAGAGTGGGATGTTACATACACCCCCTCTTGGTCTAAACTTTGTCCCAAAGTTTCACAGTATAAATGCCAAAATAAAGTGTATCACAGTATCATATGTCTATCTATCAAACAAAAATGGAAACTATTGGCGCATATCATATGCATCCTCCCAAGTCGCCGAGTGCGGACTATAATTGTCCCACTGGACCTTGACCTGCTCTATCGTTCGACGCCATAGCTGTCGAATGCAATGATCCAAGATGCGTATCGGCTCAGCCATGAGCGCCCCCTCGTCCGTCACCTACAAATAACTCATGTCAATAACATGTGTAGGATCACTAATATAATGTCTCAAAACAGATACATGAAAAACATCGTGCATGCGCCTCAAAGAATCAGGCAGGGCTAGTCGATAGGCCATGGGCCCCTTTCTCTCCACAATCTCCAAAGGTCCCACGAACCTAGGAGAGATTTTATCTCCCTCCCAAACTTGATCGAACTCTTATGCAGTTTAACCCATAAGAAGACTCAATCGCTGACCTCGTAACTACAGTCGACATGGTGCGCATCGACATAACTCTTCTGTCGATCCTACGCTTATTTAATCCTTTGTATTATTGTTTTCATTTTCTCTTCCATTTCTTGGATCGCTTCTGATCCCACCAGGACCCTATCTTCAAGACGATCCCAACTCAAAGGCATCTGACATGGTCACCCGTAAAGAAACTCGAAAGGTGCCATCTTAATGGTGCTCTGGTAACTGTTGTTGTAAGCAAACTCCACCAACGGAAAGAATTCTTCCCAACGCTTTTGTTGGTCCATTACGTACATGCGCAACATGTCCTCCAAGGTCTGGTTCGTTCATTCAGTCTGCCCGTCAGTCTCCGGGTGATACGCAGTACTAAATTTAAGTTGGGTTCCCAAGGCCTCTTGGAAACTCATCCAAAATCGTCTAGTAAACACCGATCTTCGATTGGATATAATCCTCTTAGGCATGCCATGTAGCCTCACAATCTCACTGAAGAAAACTCTAGCTATGTCAGGTTCCTGATATGTCATACACATAGGAATAAAGTGAGCACTCTTCGTGAGAGTGTCTACAATTACGAAAATTGAGTCATGTCTCCTCGCCATTAGTGGCAATCCAACAATAAAATCCATCGATATAACCTCCCATTTTGATTCCAAAATAACGTGTAGTTGTAGTAATCCTGCTGGGTGTCTATGTTCAGCCTTTACCTACTGACATTGTAGACATCTGACCACATAGTTGACTATGTCTGCCTTCATTCCCTTCCAGAAGAATAAGGGTTTAAGGTCTGCCCTCATCTTCGTGACTCCCAGGTGAGCCATGTAAACTGCTCTATGAGCCTCACTCAGGATCAACATCCTCAACTCATCGTTCAATGGTATGTAGATCCAATTTTTAAACCTCAATAAACCATCACTATCAAAGGAAAATCCTTCAAATCGTGGTACCATCATTGGGTTTTGTTCAATAAAACCCTCGACCTCTTTGTACCAGTCATCATCACACTGTAAAGTTAGAATATTTTCACATAGATTCGTCTGAAGAGGCGGCATCGAAAAGATGTGTGGTCTCCGACTCAATGCATCCGCCACTTGGTTCACTGTTCCTTTTATGTAAGTAATATCGAATTCGTACTCACTAAGAAATTTCGACCAATGTTGTTGTCGCGCATTCAAGTCACTTTGTGTAAATATGTGTTGTAGTCCACAGTGGTCAGTCTTTAGATCAAACTTTCATCCAATAAGGTAGTGTCTCCAACCTTCAAGGCATATATGATGGCTAACAACTCCAAATCATGTGTCGCGTAGTTCTCCTCATGCCTTCTCAGTTTCCTCAAAATGTAAGCGATCACTGATCCGTCTTGCATCAAGACTTTGCCTAAGCCTTCCTTGGATGCGTCAGTGCATACCAAGAAGTCTGCATCCATGTTAAGGACCTTTAGTATCATTGTTGTTGTCAACAACTCCTTGAGCCTCCAAAATGCTTCTGCACATTTCTCAGTCCAAACAAACTTCTTGTTCTTCTTCTGCAACTCCGTGATCGGATTTGCTATCTTTGAAAATACCTCGACGAACCGTTGATAGTATCCTACTATGTTGGAAAATGTTTAACAGGTAGTGCATGCTTTTCATTGATGGCAAGTACAACAGTGAATATGGCATGAGTATAGGAAGAGTGTAACAGACGGGCATCAAAAGTAGTTTGGTAAGATGCTGCAGAGTAAGCCGGATAATTTCAGAAGAGATAGTGCAGATGATTGTTGGCAGGTTATCAGGAAATGTAAGCTTGTCATTGATGGCAAGATCAGAGTATCCAGCGAAGGAAAAACAAGGACAAAGTGTAAGCTTGGAGGAGAAGCGTCGGTGATCATTGGATCCCATCCCGAATTCCCGATGACCATCAAATCTCAATGTAGACAAGAGGAGCGCGCAGATGTGGAGGATAGATCCTGGGCGTTAGATCCGAGCACAGGGTTCGACCACCATTGGATCGAGGAGAACCTGCATGTTCTTTAAAGTGAAGGGAGTAGAGGGCTCACAAAATCCTGAAAGAAGGAGGACTGTCCATCTTCAGACAAGACACGTGGGGATAGATCGTCAGTTCGCTGACTAGAGAGTAAAAGGAACGATGCTCCCTAACCTCTCAAAATCACGATATCTGAAATCGCAATCTAATATGAGCTGTAATATTAAGGTTGAATCTGGACCGTTGATTCCAGTTCATGTCGGAGTTTCGGGGATCGAGAGTTGGAGATGTCAAAGTTTATTAACATCAGGGATCCAGATATCGTGATATGCGAAATCGTGACTTAATCAAAACCATTGAATCAAGGTCTGATCTGGGCCGTTGATTTCAGTACATTTCAAAGTTTCGTGGATCGAGAGTTGAAGAGGTCAAAGAATAATAACCACAGGAATCCTGAAATCGTGATATGCAATATTACCATTTAATCAAAGCCGTCAAATCAAGATCACATCTAGACCGTCAATCCGACTCACATCAGCAAACCATGTCAGCTAGGAACACGTGGCACAACTAGGTAATGATAAGTGTCATACTGATTCAACATTCCAAGCACATGTAAGTCACAAATCAGGGTGACACGTGGCAGTTATTTAACACATGTGATGTCAGCAGACTTACTCCATATCGAAGTTTCGTGAATAGCGACATAGAGAGACAAGAGAACATTCACCATGGGAATCTCGATATCGCGATATGAGAAATCACGATGCAATCTGAGCTGTCATATCAAGCTCATATCTGGACCGTTGATCTAACTCCATATTGGAGTTTCGGGGATCGCAACATGGAGAGGCAAGTAAACAATGCAACAAGAATGTCGATTTCGCGATATGCAAAATTGCGATTCAATCGCAGCCGTTGAATGAAGCTCTGATCAGGACCGTTGATCCCATGCCATTTTGGGGTATCAGGGATCGTGACTTGGAGAGTCGAGATGCCTCATCTCCAGATTCATGAAACGCGAATTCGCGAAAAGCGCTTTTTGCATAGGCGCTTGGTTATGACCTTAGTCATATTGGGGAAGGAGCTAGTGTAGAAAAGTTCTGTATCAGAACTTCGGAGATCGCGAAATAAAGTGTCAAGACACTCAGCACAGAATTTCCAAATGCAGAAATGCCGAAATGAATGCAAGATCCCATGGATTCAATCCAACGGTGCAGATGAATTTGAACAAGATCAGAGGGCAACTGTAGCATGATACAGTGTAACTGCCAGAAACCACTGATGGGTTTTTCCAGAGGACTCGAAGACACTTCGAGATGACTGACAAAGGAGGTGAAGAGTCTCTGAGAGGGATGAATATGTTAGTGGAGGTGATTGACAACTGATGAGCAATGAGGCCTGTAACTAAAACAAAGAAGGTGAGTTCGAATGTCACAGAGAAGACAAAGAGTCTCAAACTGCCAAAGAGGCTGCAGAATCGCAGTATAACATACAATGTTGCTGGACACGTGGGGCAGACCACCAGAGAAGCTGAAGAGTCATGATGATGATCTGATAGAGCACTCAAGAGGTGGAGGATAATGGCGCAGAGTTAGCATGCAGATGCATTGCGAACATTGCATCCACAAGGTGCACAGAAGCTATAAATACAAGGTACAGAGAAGAGATGGGGCTGCGGTCGCTATTGGAGTTTGTTGTGGTTGTTGTTGGTGAAGGTGATTCATGTGTGAAGAAGGAGGAGAGTGCAGTAGCTGAATAGTACAGAAGATAAGCTGTGCAGTGAATGGACATGGCGCACAGAGCATAAAAAGCGGAAGAACAAACAATGCAAGTGATGTGTGCAGAAAGGCAATGAGGCAGATAGAGCAACGAAATGCAGCAGAACAGTGATGAGTCTGGTAAGCCATTGTTGAACATCATATCACTGTAATAAGTTTCAGTAGCAAAGATTTATATTTCAGGGTGTTTGGGAGGAGCTAGGGAGGACTGGTGTCCTCAAAGGTTCAAGTGGGTGCTTGAACACAGGGAGTTGGTGCT
>ML780728.1:550828-576915 GCA_009831015.1 Picea engelmannii
CAGGGTGGTTGGGAGGAGCTAGGGAGGACTGGTGTCCTCAAAGGTTCAAGTGGGTGCTTGAACATAGGGAGTTGGTGCTTCCTTCTAGTTGGTGCTAGAGAAACCAGGGAGTTGGTGCTTCCTTCTAGTTGGTGCTAGAGAAAACAGGAAGTTGGTGCTTCCTTCTAGTTGGTGCTAGAGAAACCAGGGAGTTGGTGCTTCCTTCTAGTGGGTGCTAGAGAAAATAGAGAGTTGGTTCTCTCAGCAAGTTGTATCTTGCAGAACTGAGGTTGTAGCCTTATTATGAGTTGGTGCTCATATGTATGATACTGTAAAGAATGTAACTATTAATTATCATATAAAGTAAAAGAGGTTTTTACCCTGCATGGGTTTCCTCGAGAAATATCTGTCTCTGTGTTTCTCATATATGTGAATGATACTGAAAGTGCCATTGTTTATTTCCCTACATTATTGTGATCATCTTTCAGTGTCTCTACAAAGAGTTTCAAAGAACCATAATTTTTTAAGCACGGTAACAATTGATTCAGCCCCACTCTCAGTTATCCAACATACTAAACCCATGAAGCTACGCACCTCTGGGACATTTGTCAGCATAGGCCATTCCATAATAGCCTTGACCTTGGATGGATCCATGGAAATTCCTTCGTCGGAGATGACATGCCCTAAGTAGTGAATCTTCGATTGATAAAAAGAGCATTTGGACAACTTCCCATACAATTTGTGCTCTCACAGACACTGTACTACCAAGTGCAAGTGCTCATCATGCTCCTCCGTCATCTGAGAGTAGATCAAAATATTGTCAATGAATACTTGGACGAACTTGTACAAATACTCATGGAACACCCCATTCATCAAACTCATAAATACCCTTGGGGTGTTTGTTAGTCCAAACGGTAAAACAGTAAACTCGTAATGTCCAAACCTCATCTTAAAGGCGGTCCTAGGGACATCATCTTTCTTAATTTGTAACTGGTGGTATCTTAATCGCAAGTCAATCTTTGAGAACACCATTACACCCTTCATTTGATCGAACAGATCATCAATTCTTGGCAACGGATACTGATTCTTGATCGTGGCCTTTTTCAGTTGATGTTAGTCAATGCAAAGCCTCCACGACCCATCCTTCTTTCATATGAAAATAATAGGTGCACCCCACGATGACACACTAAGACGTATCAGTCCCAGGTCCAACAACTCCTTCAGTTGCATTTTCAACTCTTGTAACTTCGGGGTCGACATCCGATAAGGCGTTCTTACTATCGGTTCATTTCCTGGTTTTAGGTCTATAGTGAACTCAAATTCCCTATCTAGCAGCATCCTAGGTAACTCCTCTGGAAATACGTCCGCAAACTCTCTCACCACTGGAAGGTGTTCTAAACTTTTCATTAATCCCTTTTCAATTAATGCAAGGGTCGCATAAAGCTTGCACCCCTTGCGCATGCTCTTTCGTTGTTGTAAGGAAGAGATGAACCTCAGGGAAACTCCCTGGTTCCATCCTACAATCACACGTCTCTATCCCTCATCATCGACCAAGCTCAACCGTTTCATCTTACAGTTGAGTATCGACTCATGCGATTCCAACCAGTCCATATCAATTATGACATCATAAGATCCTAAGATCATGATGTACAGGTTGGCCCTTGTGACAAACTCTCCCAGGTTAAGGATACAACCCGTAACCTTTCCTCCAACCTTCTATTTGGATCCCGAAGCCATCTCTATGAAGATAAACTTTTCCTGTTTGACTACCTTTACCTTAATCCTTTTTAGCACTGCACCAGAAATGAAACTCTCGGTAGCACCGGGATCTATCAAAATACTAAGGGTCTGGTCAGTGACGGTACCTGTCATCTCGAGCACATTCGACTAATTCTCTACCTGGTAGTTATTTACCACTACATGAATCCGATGGGCCTTGCCTATATCTCCCACGATAGTGGGTCCAGCTGATCCGGACGCTCTAGTACTCTCCACAAGGCAGTTGCACTAGTAGTGTGGCTCCCCACACGTCCAACACCCCTTCTTCGGCCCAGTAGTCCTTGTACTCGAAGTAGAAGATGACGGCCCACTGACCTAGAATCCTAGTCTTTTCTGCTGAACAGGCCTAAATTGTTGCTTCTGTAGTCGACGCTGCTGCTGATGTTGTGGTCCCCGATAAGGTGTCCACTGTTGAGGTGTTGGTCGTCGAGGTGTAGTGAAAGTGGATTCCCTCTGGAAACCATGATATCCCAACGTATGTCTGTCTAGTGTCTGATGTTGCTGTGCTCTAGATGACACCTACCCTATTGGTCTCACTGGAGTCCTACTATGACCCCCACTGATAAGCTCCTCCTCCACTATGAGGGCCTTCTAGACAACATCATGCAAGGTTTGAGGCATCAAAATCCTAACCTTTGCATGTATGCTGCCATTAAGGCCGAACACGAACCTATTGACCTTAAGTTTCTCAGTGTTAAGGTGTGGAGCATACTGGAGCAGCTCCATAAAATGGGCCTCATACTCGGGCACCGTACGACCGCCCTGTCGTAAGGTGTTGAGCTAATGCTCAGTGAATTCCTCTGAAAGGTATCTCTCTTGGAACCATTCCTTGAACAGTTCCCATGAAATGTCTTTGACGGCCATGTTCAACTGTGGTAGGAGTGTCTTCCACCATAGAAGAGTGCTTCCTTTCAGTTGGAAGACCGCCATGCAGACCTTCATGTTGGAGGTATATTCGTGAAGTGCAAATCACATTGCCATATTCTCCAACCATGCCTCGATGGCTGCGCCATCTAGGGTACCAAAGAAATCAAGAAATTTGACCTTCTCGAGTTCACGGTGAATGCTACTAGTACCGACTGGAGTGCACAGTGGAACCTCAGGGGGTGCTGGTGCCCTGGCCTCATCTCTGTCCAAACAGCTGATCAGGGCCTCAAACATGCATTGAAAATATCTCATCATTCCGACCACATCACCAATTGCTATATGCTCCTGCCCGACAACCTGTTCAACTTCCTGGGGATTAGAACCCTCAGGCGTGAATGCTATTGGAGGCATCGCGCCTCCTCCCCTAGCACCGCGTCATTTTCCTCTGCGGCATCCTCTAACCATGATTACCTGAACGAATACAAGTCAACTCAATTAGTAACATTATAATCAAATCATATCAACGAAAGTCGTAGTGATCCCAAGTCACGGGTTGAACCCCGCTCTGATACCACATGTAACATCCCCTCTTCTGGTACGACTCCTACGATGTATCACCAGTAAAAGCACCCTTATTTTTATTTTTTTGTGTGTGTAGGAAGGTAATAATGACATTATACTCAACATTGCAACATGACAATGAACACAACACATGCAACTCATGCAACAACAACATAATGACCTAACATAAAAGCACATCAAGCACCTAGAAGCAATGTACGACATTCAACCGATGAAGACTACTCGCTCATCCTACCCTGCAATGGTTAGGACCTCTGGGACACATAAGCAACGCTCAATCCCAGGTACCCATTGATTTTGACCATTTAAGGTCTCAAGGCTAGCGACTGTTCTAAGGAACAAGGAGGTGCCTACATCTCGCCTGACACAAGCAAACCAAGCCTACTAAGCTAAAGAAAAACATCCTAACAACTCAACGCACCCAAAATTCATTACACAAGTAACTAGAACCCTTACAGTGAGCAAATCCAATCACATTACACGTTTACATAACCAAGTACAAACATTACTTATAATAAACAACAACACTCGCAACGGGAAATGCAAGCTAAAAATGACTTCGTCAACAACCCAACCATTAATCACATCTAAAATAGTCCAACTAACCATCGTGTTTAACATCAGTTACTCATCCAATAGTAATTCAAATTCAATTAGTCCATAATTTACAATTCTATATTAACATAAAAATCAACAAGTCTGATTGCAATTAGGTCAATGTATGCCAATCTAAATTAACATTAAAAAGTGTATCAAGTGAGCAAGTCTAAATCATAGTTGGGTCATCACGTACCATCAATTTAATCCTTGATGCAATCATGGTTGGGAATGACGTGTAAGACATTAACACTTGTTACTATATAACATTTAACCAGTAGAACTGGTCATTCCACTAAATGATCAATAGAGGAAGTATCAGAGGCTAGGCATTAAACTTAAGATCATAACACGGTGATTGGATTGAAAGAGATATAACATTTACTCACTATACTATTACAGTATTGCCTTGAAAGTAATACATTTAATCAAATTATATGACATTGACAATTAATATGGTATTGCCTTAATTTAGCAAGCTTAATCTCTACTTGGGGCAATACTCATTAATCTCATTTAACCATTTATCATAATCTAAATGGGAAATTCTAAAATAATCCCCAAATTACAATCTAACTATCACTTAATGATATCTATAACCACATTAGCTATATCAAAGTAGAATGCTAAATATGACACTGGTAAACAATTAATTACACATGTCGTCTATCTATAGTAACTATATCAATATCTAACTGTCTATTCACATAAAGAAGGAAACTGCTTGACTAACAACATCGTTGTAGCAGTTAATGTTTGCAGTGAGAACGCTGGGTACACTCAATTGCCGGATAAGGAAGGGCAATACCACCGCTGAAGGATCAACTCGCGGTCATACTACAACAACTCAATCAACAAATTGATGGAAAAACGTGGTCCTTAAGGAAGTAAACAAAGCCATCCTTAATGGCATGTCATGGGAATAAAATTGGTGTAACAGTATGAATGAAATCTGTGTAACAGTAAACGAAGTATAAATTCACACTTGTCAGAAATAAAAATTACAGTGCCAAAATTTCATTCGAGATGACGTCAAGCCAGTGACTATACATTTAAAATGAAGTGCCATCAATGAAATTTGTATTTGGCAATAATAATATTTCATTGCCAGAATAAAGTCATGGTACCAAGTCATGGTAACAACAAGGAGGTATATTCATGACAGTAGGAGTTGTGGTAATAAAATCTAGGTAACAATAAAAATCTAGGTAACCAAAATCGTGGTAAAATAGCAGCAACTCAGTCACATTTATTGGGCAAAAACCATGTGCATTTCAACAACAATCTATGTCAACCCTTAAAAGCAAAAACGTGGCAATTACAACAAGATCCGACAACTTTCTAAAGGAAAAATCGTGGGTAATTACATCAACACAGTCAACTTCTGATTATAAAAAATGTGGTCATTCCAGCAAGTAAAGTTGCGATTTAATGGCTAAAATCATGGGTGAATTCTACAGCAACACAATCACAATTTTAGATGGAAAAATCATGGTGCAATACGCACCTGAAGGAAGTTACCTATTTTATGTCATGAAATGATAAACAAAACGTTGTACCATCACACTAGAAGGGGATTTCATTTTTCCTACCATTAAATAACAAGCAATTTGTTGTACTATCACACCAGAAGGGGATTTCATTTTTCCTACCATTAAATAACAAGCAATTTGTTGTACTATCACACCAGAAGGGGATTTCATTTTTCCTGTCATTAAATAACAAGAAATTCATTGTGCCATCACACCAGAAGGGGATTTTGTTTTTCCTGTCATTAAATAACAAGAAATTCGTTGTGCCATCACACCAGAAGGGGATTTCATTTTTCTTTTATGTCATTGTATAATAAACAAATCCCTGTGACCACACACCATAAGGGAATTATGTTTTTCACATCATTAATAATAATCAATTACTGTAGTAACTAAGGGGAACAACACAGACAAGAAAAACACAAAAACATCTTTCCATTCCAGGATACCAACTATAAAAATGCAGACAAAGAATCAAATTGTTTTTCCATTGCCAGAATACCAATACAATGCAGACAGGAATAACAAATAAAAAAAACGTTTTTTTTTTCATTGCCAGAATACCAAAACAACGCAGACAGGAATAACAAATAAAAAACATGTTTTCGATTGCTAGAATACCAAAACAACACAGATAGGAATAACAAATAACAAAAATGTTTTTTCTCATTGCCAGAATACCCAAAACAACACAAACAAGAATAACAAATAAAAAAACATTTTTTTTTCATTGCCAGAATACCAAAACAACGCAAACATCAGTAAGAGGAATGCAAGGATCCAATGGGAAGGGTCCTGGAATGATTGCAGGGGTTCTATCAGTCAAGGCATAGAGAAAACCAACCAGGACACCAAATAATCCACACGCAGAGGTCGTTGCCAGATGGCGGAATCAACAATCAGCCAGGGACAAGCATCAAGGGTAGTTGGCTAACCAGTTTGTCCTTCGCTCATCATCCTCGCACAGAAAAGTAGAGCGTTCAGATCCATAGGTCTTTTAACGCTAAGGCGACGACTGTAGATCAGGATCCTGGCCGACTGCTCAGGCGAGCACTGGTGAACTATAGATGAAGGCTAAAAAACCACGAAGGTCACAATCAACACAACAAGGTTGTCAAGACATGCGAGAAAAAGAAGTCCATGGGAGTCAACAACCATCAAGCTAGGCTAAGGAAAGTTTCAGTCATCAATTTAAAAAAAAAACATCAATTTACTTCTCCATTAAATAAGTAGATCCAAGCATAAGTCCTAATACATTCTACCATACAAAAATGAAGAGAGTGTACCAGTTCCTGATCACCCGCTCTGAATGACGTCCCGCGCACTCTGTGCAACTCCTGCTCGCCGACCGTCGAGACTTCAACAGTACCTCCCAGCCAATGCTAGGGGTACTCTTCTTCGCCCTTATCCTCCCGAGCTGCAAAGGGGCCACACACTCACTATCCAGAGATTTCGACTAGCTCCCAGCTCGCCTTGCAAGGCCAAGCTACCACTCCTCACCGAGCTGGGTATCCCAACTCCCACAAGTTAAGTCAGACAAGAAGATATTTTTGCAGCGTAACATTACACAAAACAGAGGATCCCCAACCTCCATCTCCTCCTTTCATTATATAGAGTTTCGTGGTTCCTTACTTTCCTAAAATCTCGTTTAATTAAGTTTTTAAAATTTAATTCCCAAAAATTCCTCCCCGTACAAGTGTCACGCATCCCCTTCATTCCTCCATAAATTAATTTCTTTAATTAATTAATTAACTTTATTTCCCTCACCCACCTAGAGTTACTCCTAGAATCACTCCTAGGTGTCCCCAAATTCTCTTATAGGTTTTAATGGCTTTCCCTATTATTAAATTGCTAGTTCAGTTTAAATTAGAAAGCTTTTAAATGGTAGATACTTTACTAAGTTTGACTTTCCGCTTTTTTTCTCTAGTTCCCCTTTTTCCCTTTTTATGTTACCTCTTTTCCTAGTTTCCTAATATTTTAGATTTTCCCTCTTTCCCCTTTTTATTTAGAACTCAAAAAGGCAGGTGTGGAGATTAACCCCTTTTTCCCTTTTCTCTTTTAATTATATATATTAAATTATCATAAAATAATAAAACAATTAATTCCCTTTTTAAATTTTAATCCAATAGATTTTTTTTTTGTTATGAATCAATTTAATTTCTTACTCTCTTCGTGTTACAAGATTTAACGAAGAGTATAATTATTATTTATGTTGTTTTTATTATTATTATTATTATTATTACTATTATTATTTTATAGCTAGATAACATTTTACCACTAGCATAGTTTAGACTTAGACCTTAAATTTTCGTACAAGGCGACATTTAATTAGGGAGTTTGTTTTAAAAATTTCTTAACACGTTATTCATCCTAAGGCCATCTAGGTTCATTCCTATATCATCAACAATGCAACGTGCCCTTCAGGATGCACTAGGTGCTCCAAGGGTGCCACTCGCCTTAATCGGTTTCCCTTGCGCGACGTTCCCTTCAGGACACACTACGTGCTCCAAGGGTGCCACTCGCCTCTTGACCGACTTGGTAGACATCAATAACCCCTAGATTCAATACTCTGCCAGGTGAACTTGTGGGAGACTAAAGGCCTCTAAGGAATAAGGCCCCCACCTTATTGCGCGCCCCTTAGAATTATCGTGAGCGACTATCTCAGTCTGCCCTCAAAACATCGTGGGTCCTCTCGAACTAGGTAAATGTTAACCTACAGTTCGAGCCACGACGAGAGTGCTAGTAGGCTGTGGCAGGGTTGTTGTCCACACCTCTCCCTCAAAATCTCTAGTAGTCATGCGTGACCCCTTTACTCCACATGTGAGTCTGGTCGACAAGCTATCGTCAGCCTGCATCATCAACAAATCATGTCAGAACATATCCATATCATATCATCTAATCAGATGCACTAATATCACAATAAAACAATCAAACCCCAATGGTACACTCCCTGACTCGATTCGAATTCCAAGGGGTTCCATCGATTCCTCTGCATCCTCGAGGTC
The DNA here is from genome assembly GCA_009831015.1 of Picea engelmannii. NCBI lineage: Eukaryota > Viridiplantae > Streptophyta > Pinopsida > Pinales > Pinaceae > Picea > Picea engelmannii. The sequence goes on from ML780728.1 coordinate 559,170, forward strand.
CAAAATCCTACACACTCAGTAAACTGAGTCAATAGCACTTGTCTATGTCAATGCAGTAAAACAACATGTCATCAACCCATAATGCCTCATAATCAAAATCAAAAGTTTTAATAGCATAATAATCTGGATCACTTGCGAGCAAGTGTCCTCAAAGAATAAGTTCGCGCAGTGCGCCAGAGCAGGATGTTACACTCATGAAGTGTTTCCACTAGGCACAATTTTGTTTGTAGTTGATTTTGCGAAGAATTACACATTGGCTGCACAAAACAAAATATAGAGTGAATATTATCATTTTGATCAAGTCACTATATTTGTCCACATTCCATATAGAAATGCTCAACAAAGTGTTGATAACATAGAAAGTACCAATGATAATCGACATGTTATTAGAGAATATCAATTTTATATAAGTGATGATCGAGCACACTATACACATTATGTACAACATTGTTTTGATAAATTTTATCATTCATTGAAAGAACGTGGGATCGGATTTGATCGGCATTGGATATGGTCAAATGGATGTGTGGGTCATTTCAAATATTCACAATCATTATATTAGTTGTGTCATCTTCACAAGAAATCAAACATTACACGTTGTTGGAATTTCTTTGAGACTAGTCATGGAAAAAGAGAGCATGGCGGTGCAGAGGCATGTGTAAAACGAGCACTTCAAAGGTATCAGATGAACCCTCATGCCAATCTATTTGAATCCATTGATCAAGTTGTTGAATGGTGCAAACTGCCGCTAATCCATGAAAATAATTTGTCAAGGGATGTGTGTAGGTGTGTGTACATATATATGTTACACATGTACACGTGATATTTTTTTTCACATGTTCAAATTTATATGATCTTCAATCATGGTTCTTGATAGGCTTCAATTTAACAAGTTCTTTTCTTGTGCATGTTTTTTTGGTATGTTGGAAACCAATATGTAAATAGATCAATCCCATATGAGGCTGGTACAATACATGGGATGGGAAAAGTGCATTCAGTTAAAACAAAACTCTATAAAAAAAAATTGCATTTCATAAAAGAAATGAATCTTTTTTTTGTTCAGTTGCATATTGGACACAAAATCCATAGAGATTTGTGAAAACAAAAATGAGGAATATGTTAAAGCTTGGATACATACCGAAATTAATATAAAGGCAGGATTATTTTCAAATGAAACTATAGTGTCAATTGATGGCAATAGAGTTTTCGATCTTGTTAGAGAAGATAATTTATGTTTCAATTGTTTGAAAATATATTTCTTAAATATTTAAACAACTTGTAGATGTACTTTTAAGTTGGATATATAAAATTTATATATAGTAGATGATTTTAATGGCACATGCATGTGTGCTAATATAACGCAAACTGTTTGTTGGAAAATATCAAATTATTTGCATGAGATGTTTTTGTCATGGTTGCACTTGTAGACAACACTGAAAACGTGAAATATTATTTGATGTGATGCACAGAAGGAAAGATGAGGTTATTATAATATTTTGATGATAATGGTTTTATATATGAAAGAGGATCCATCGTATTGAAATAATATTTTTTTCAAGAAACCCATCAAATTGATAGTCATGTTCACTTTCAAGACTATCAGTCGGATGTCATAAGTTTCCAATATAGTCATTTGGTATGTGCATCATGCATAAATTTAATAGAGGTTCAATCAAGGAAAAAAATAAAAGTTAGAAAATGTAAAATTCCAAAAGTCGATCATGAACGAATAATTGAAGATGACATACCATTACGATTTCTTTAAACAAGTGACATGCATTCCAGAATTTTTTATTTTGCATTGAAAGTACAAGTATTTATGAATATCTAGGATTCTGGAATTATCTTGTTTAGTTTACTTTCATGGTCCATTCAAATAAGGAACTATATATTTTATGAATTATAACTTACTGAGCTTTATTTTCAATTTTGTTCATAAAACTAGATCTAAATTGGTCAGTTAAAAATTATTAAATATTCTAGACATGCCCCGAATTTGATCTTGTTTGGTTTTTAATACCATGTTCATTCGAGTAAGGTGAGTTTTAATGAAATGTTTTTCATGTACTTATTTATCAAACACAATTTTGCACATATAACTAGATCTCAATTAAGAAAGAAAAACAAGGTGATGTAGATTCAAAAAATAGAACATATAGGATTTGCACCACATGGAGTAGAGATCATTAGTAGCACTAAGGATCCATGGAATTAAAGGAAGACCATAACCAAATAAATAGGCAAGATTATTGGTGATCAAATAATGCAGTGGTGAAAGGAGGAAAACTTGGTTGGAGCATAAAAAGATAACAATGAATTCATCAAGATAGGATTGGAATAAGGATAACAACCATGCATATTTTGAATGTATGTTCCTATCCTTGGGTTAAATACTATATAATGTAAATTCTCATGCCTAAGACAAGGTTTGTTGTTGGCATGGTTACAACTATTTTGTTGTTCATTGTTGAGTGTTACTATCAATATGGGGTCACAACTATTGTAAGGGGTTTTAAGGTTACTGTTGGTTCTATCCTTTGTAATGAATTCGGTATATTTGTGGTCCTAACCTACTAATTCATGATGTGTTGGCTCATGTTAATATTAATGGAATGAGGTACCCAAATTTTAAAATTTTTGTTGTCTGTCTCTTATATGGTGAAGGTGTCTTTTATTACTATTCATTGTCTATGCTGTTGAATGACCACAATTTACTTCAATCGATGTTGTGCTCTTAAATGATATGGTGGTTCTAATGGAGTTGGTCCTTTTATCGTTGACTACATTGATAATGGTAGCAATATTATGGATTAAGTCTTGCATAATAATTTAGAGTGAGAGTATGGATACTAGGTTGGGTGCTTGTCACGATAATCATATTGGGTGAGCCCTATACAATATTTAGTCTCAACATAACACTTTAGATGACACCTTCCTCTTCATGGGGATTGAAAACACAAGTGACTAGACTACAATGGAACTCCTTTTATTGGACACCAATGTAGACCCTGGTCTAAAATTGAGCCAACATGGATGATAAGATCGTGCTTGAATCCTAAACTTTGTGGACTTTGTAGATGTATTCACATATAGTTACCATAATTTAAAGGGTATTTTGATAGAATATGGAGTGTTAAGAATTGAGTTGTAGTTGGATATGCGAGAAATGAGGAAAATATCATGCAAGATGAATCCCAAGTATACATTGAAGTTCAAATATGTGTTAATAAATTGTTGAATGCAATTGTTATTCATCTAAGGAAGGAAGGTGAATGGGTGTCCCTAGTAGTGGTTATGAGAAAGAAAAATGAAACCTTCAAATTTGTGTGGACTTCCAAAGAATAAATTGGACTATGATTAGAGATCCATTTCTAGCTTCATTAAAAGAGAATGTTCTTAAATTTAGATATACTACTACCGAATTTATTCATTCTCAGGTAGTTACTCAAGAGATAAACATGGGTTCATCAAAGAGAAAGACCAACTTCTCATGACATTTGTAACAAAATGGAAAATCTGTTAATATAAAAGGACATCATCTTGACTAAAATAGGAACAAACATGCTTTTCTAGGACAATAATAAACAAATTTTAAGGATTCCATCCTTCAATTCTTGGCGTTGTATTTAGACAATTGGGCACTATGTGGACATTATTCAGTCGTTTGAACCATCATTTGGTATATTTGAGAATGCAATTATTCATTTTTCTGAACCATTATTTGATATTTTTGAGAATGATGTTGAATACATGTAGAGGGATAAGAGTGCCATTGAATCCACAAAAGTCTTATTTTTTGTAGTCATTTGGGAAGTTGTCAAGACACATCATTTCGAGGGACAAAATGATGATGGAGTCAAATAAGGTGAAAGAAAGCAAGGACTTATATATTATGATGAATCCATATAAGGTAAAGTCATTTTTTTGGGAAATGTTGGGTATTATAATTTTTTTTGTTAAATATCATGCATGTATAGTTAATTTGATGGGGATGCTTTTGAAGAAAGACTTGAGATTCAAGTAGAAAACTGAACGTTGGGAATATTTTCAGACACTGAGAAAAATAATCCTCTTGTCTTGAATGAGATTATCTTAATAAAAATTATTTTTATGTCCATGAATATTCTTCAAGGACTATCATTGGAAACATATTAGCAAAAAATGGACAAGTGTGTCAGGCATCTGATTTATTTTTCCATCGGAATGTTATCACCAATACAGAAGAATTGCACTATGATGAAAAAAAAGGTTGGGTATGATATATGAATTGTAGAAGATTCAGCATTACTTTCTTGCAAATAAATTACATTTTATGTGTTCTATAAATTTCTGAAGTATCTAGTGAGTAAGGAAATATTTTTAAAAACATTAAACAATTAGCTAATGTTATTCCAAGAATATCATTTCCAGATTTTTGTCAAGTACAAGAAAAGCGCATGTGGAATCATATTATTTGTCTCGCATCATATTATTTGTCTCGCATAGACAATAGTGAGAAAGAGAAAGTAGAAGAGGACTTTCCTAATGCTAGTCTACATCATGTACATGGATCCCTTAGATATCTAGAGGAAACACTCCATTTCTTGTAGAATCATAGAATCACTACGTGGAATTTCTACAATGCAAAAGATAATTTTGCTTAACATAATAGTAAGGTTCAAGATTATCACACGTGTTTTATACATGATTGGTATGGAAATAATATTATGGATATATGTATTTCTCCAACATTGAGAATTCCATGGTAAAAGTGCATTATGGAGTCACATGAGGAAATTTTATACGTGACAAGGGCATCATAAAAGATTTTATTCTTAGAACTATGATAGCCAATTATTTTCAATGATAGACAATTATTTTCAATGATTATTTCAATTTTGTGAGGAAATGTGAGCATTATCAAAGAACATCTCACATGCCACATGTGGGATATTTTCATGCACTAAATCCCATCCAATCAATGTAGGAACTTGAGCACTAGTGACTAGACTATATTGGTTCTTTCATCCCAACAAAGAGGATGCAAGAAACTAAATAATTATATAGTGATATAGTTGCATATTTGGATAATCTAATATGATATTTCATTATAGATTAGTTGGTAAGGTGCATTGGTTAATGAAGTATAGACAAATCGTCATGGCCTTGTCATCCTTCAAAGATGTTTGTAAAATGAGTGATATAGTTGCATGATATATGCTATTTCAAAATTAATCTTGATCCTTTAGATCTCATATATTTCAAAATTATATGATAAATTTCAAAATTAAACCCTTCGATTTATATTGAAATAAATCATTTTTAATTTCATCACACTATCATAGAACATAAATTTCCCTTTCACCATCATAAACAATATAAACCATTTAGAAAAATAAAAGATCAAACAATAAATTGATTGTATATATATATATATATATATACAATCATAGTTGCAGTAGCTACACAACCAAATACATAGGTTCCAAAGACATTTTAGGCTAATAACAAAAACTAGGAGGAACTTAACATTTAACTGCAAAATTCAACTCTAAGCCATTACTGACATAGATCTCTTCATACCTGGAAAAAAAAAAGAGATTTTTCAAATTTAAAATTTAAACTTTTAAAATAAAATATATGTACAAATTTTAAACAAAATGTACACACATGCCTAAAATGATATTTAGATAAATGAAACAAATTGTGCTTACAATAAAAAGAAAAACCAATAACACATATTAGCATATACTTTATTAGCAAATATTTTAAAGATATTTAACTTTATTAAATAAGCAATGAGAAAGAATAACATACCCAAGCATATCATCAAGAATAACATTATACGTTTTTGGCATTTTTTTAAACCATACTTACATCACGAAGTTCCCAAGCTTCCAAAATAGTTACTCTCCATATTAAGGCATTCTTTGCATAAATCTTTAATTTCCTGCTACTCATTTTATAACCAAATTTTCTTTCAAAATTTCCTACATGATCTAAACAAAGTAAGATCATATCTAACATATTTTTAAAGAGAGAAAATGTGTGCTTGGTAACCAATTTTAGTGTTCATAGTTAGATAATACCCTGAAAATGAATTCACTTGTGTATGTAGAAAGTTCACAAATCTCCATATTAAGCCATTCTTCCATGAAAATACTTATCTCCTCTTTCTGCAATGGAATAGATGTTCTCATATTATCATATTCTCTTTCAAATTAAAGTTCACAAATCTTCATATTAAGTCATTCTTCTAGGAAAATACGTATGTATGAAAGTTCACAAATCTCCATATTAAAAGCCATTCTTCCAGGAAAATATGTGCATCCTCTTTCTCTAGTGGAATAGATGTTCTCATATAATCAAATGCTCTTTCAAAAATGCATATGCATCATGATCTAAAGATAAGTACTTGACCATATATACATGCATAGTTTTAAAGAGAAATGTTGGTGTGAGATTGATAATCAATTACCGTTCAAAGTTTATTAATACCACAATAATGAATTCAGTTAGATGTACATGTAGAAAACACAAATTGGACATATATTAAGCCATTCTTCAAAACAATAAATCTTTCCTCTTTCTACATGGGATGTATTCATATTACATATAATCAAATACTCTTTGAAATATGCTTGCATCATGATCTAAACATAAGTGATATCATGTGTACATAGCTTATTTGTAAATATAGAAATGTTGGTTTGTGGTTAGTAATAAATTCGTTAAGAGTTTGACAATAGAAGGAATCCACTTTGTTGTATGCAGAAAAAAAAAATCTCCATATTACTCCACTCTTGGACAAGAAGGAAAGGACTGCAATCGAATAAAATTTAGAATCTTCCCCCTTTCTGATGTGGGATAGAGTTTGTTCTCAAATAATCAAATGCTCAAGTTTAAAATTGTCTTGATGCAGGAGCATCGCCAATATCAAGCAAGCCAGGGCAGAAGGCAAGAGAAAGTTGGACGAGCCAGCACAAATTTTGAGTTTCTCTTGGATTTGATGCGCGAACATTAATGTGGAAATTTAATGAAGCGCACTTGTATATTGTAAATGGACCTTGAGAGGATTGCTCTCGTCCTTAGTAGGTAGAAGGCATTTAAAGTAGTTAATGCAGGTAGATATAATTTAATTCTAGAATAAACAGTTTTTGAGAGTGCAAGAGGGAAACAGGATATAGACACCCTCATTGTGTATTGTAACATTATGAAGCATTGGAACAAGAGCATGCAGAGAGCTATGTAAGAATACCCATGTACAGATATTTGGATTAATGGAAGAGTTTGATTCAAATTCATGGTTTTTGTGTTGTTCTCTGTATATTGATGTTGATATGCTCATGAATGTTTGCTCCCTGTTATACATTTGCTTTATGTGTTGTGTATATGATTTCATGTTTGAATTGAAGTCTGAAAGGAAGTAGGAATGAGTTTCAATTGTTTCTCTAACTGAGCAAGGATTCCTGCAAGGAGTTCAGTCGAATTGTCCGCAAGGAGTGCGTTGACAGAGGGTTCAGATAGGGTTGTTTTTTTTCTCATTCTCTCAAAAGTGCAGACGAGCACAGGAGCCGTGTAAGGAGTGAGCAGGCCAAGAAAAGTCTCAGGGTTGCGAACCTGAGTGAGATATTTAAGGACTATTGTTGCAGGGGTGCGCAGGGTCAAGGAAATTCAAGCACTTGAAGTGTTTGAAAATCTTCCGCAAGGAGTGCATGCAGGGATGTTCAGAAAGGTTCAGAGTCGGACGAAGCTCAGGAGGTATAGGACCTTTGAGAAACCGTCTAAGAGTAGCACAGGAGCTTGTGTCGTAGAGTGGTTAGAAGGCGTTGCAAGTTTGCGTGTAGATAGACAAGTTTCTGCAGAGGAACACTTGGTCCTTTGCAGGAATCACCAAGGAAGGACGGACGGACGAAATTATCTGAGGAGATTTCGTGAAACTCCGTGAGCCGTTAGATCTCACAAAGGTGCAGGGGAGATACAACGATGTATTCTTGAGAATTTCAAAGCTCAGGAGGGGCAGAACTGTAGATCCGAGCCACAAGGGTCGTCGGATTTACACGTGGATCGTGTATCGGGGTTTCATAGGTTAAAGCCCGTAAATTTGGAAATAGGAATCGCGAAATCGTGAAACGTGACATCCTGATGGATAAAGAACAGTGTGGGGCCATAGGAATCAGCGGGCGAACAGGTGGCACGCCTTATCGGGGTTTCGTAGGGAGAAGTTCCGAACTCATTACATCAGGATTCGCGATATTGCGAACTCTGAAACATCGACGGAGTGAGGGCATTGAAAAGTCAAACTCGCGCATGTGTCGGAGTTTCGGCTAATCGGAAGTCGGGAGTCGGTAACGTGAGTTGGTCGATATCGCGAGTGGCGAAATCACGATAGATAAAATCCCGATAGGAAAAGGGAAAAGGTCAGCATTGACTTGTATCGGGTTTCGGGGATTCAAGAACTGAACGCTCGATCTTTGGATTCGCAAAGTCGCGAAGTCTGATCTCCTGATAGTAAAGAGGGGGGATCCCACGAGGATTGTTGTGGGTGCATATTTCCCGATAGGGAAATAGAAGAGCGTTAGATTTCTTCGGGCCATAGAAGAAGGAAAGATCCTATGAGCGGACGTGCTTGCGAGCGTGTGTTGCATCAAGTGGTATCAGAGCACAGAAAGATTCTTTGCTTTCTGTAGCATAGAAGAGAATTCACCATGCCACCAAGGAGAGATAAACAGTCACCTGATCTGGAGGATAGGGAAATTCCATGAAGAAGAGGCAGGCATATGACTAATCTAGTCATGGAGGGACATATGTGTGATCTGCGAGCTAGACTCGAAGACATGGAGACAGCACAAAGACGCACAACCAGTGCGGGGGATCTTAGTGATTCCGAGAGTGAAATTGAGGCTGAACATGAAGAGGAAGTTGCAGTTGAAGATGCATCAAACGAATGTTTGATCAGAGCTATTGCAAGGATGGGTGCAAGAGCGAAGATGGACATTCCAATTTACGAGGGAAACTTGGATGCAGAGGAGCTTCTAGACTGGATTAGAGCTCTTGACACATACTTCGACTATGAAGATGTCGAAGAGGACAAGAAAGTCAAGCATGTTGTCACTAGATTGAAGGGACATGCAGCATTGTGGTAGGATGAACTACAAGCTGACAGATGCTACAAGGGCAAGAAAAAGATCAAGAGCTGGGACAGGATGATCGTGAAGATGAAGGCGAAATTTATCCCCAGGGATTATCAAATTACTCTATTCAGGTGGATGCAGAACCTGAGATAGAAGTTGATGACAGTGAAAGAATATACTGAAGAGTTCTACAAACTAAACATTAGGGCAGGTCATCGGGAAAGCGATGATGAAAAAGTTTCCAGATACATGAACGGCCTGAGATATGATATCCAGGATGAGATGAGCATGGTAACCATCTAAACGGTGGAAGATTCTTATCAGATGGCTTTGAAAGCAGAAGAGAAGCTAAGCCGAAAGTAGAGTCAGAGGGGCTGAGGCAGAAGTTAGCCCAGAGGCAAATCAGTTGCCCAGGACAAATATCAGAAGCCCAGGGAGGAATGGAAGAAACCTCATACTCAAACTGAGAGAGGTGGAACCTCACAGAGGGATCCATATGCTGAACAGAGAGGACAGCATACTGAGAAGAGAGGAGATTATGTTGACAATAACACTTTTCCTCTTACTAGAGGCAGAGGAAGAGGAAGAGGTGGAGTAATCACATGCTTCAGATGTGGAAAGAATGGGCACAAGTCTTACAAGTGTCTAGATAAAAAGAAGGACAGTGGAGAAGCTCACATATCCGAGGCACAGAGGTGGGATGTTGAGGCAGAAGATGCTGAAGGCGGAAGATCGTTGATGATGCGAAAAGTCCTTTTGACACCAGAGAAGGAGGTGGAAAGTTCAGTCCAAAGGACCAGACTTTTCAGGACTGCTTGCAATACCAAGGATAGGGTATGCAAGGTCATTGTAAATAGTGGTAGCATGGATAATCTCGTTTCTACAGAGATGGTAGAGAAGCTGGAGCTGGAGACGACTGATCATCCAAGCCCATATAGAGTTTTGTGGCTATAGAAAGGACACCAGGTAACTGTCACTAAACAATGTTTAGTTGAATTCAAGATAGGTGGATATAATGATAAGATCTTATGCGATGTCATTCCTATGGATGTTTGTCATCTATTGCTAGGTAGACCATGGCAATATGACAGGAATGTGATTCATGATGGGCGAATGAACACATACACCCTAGAGAAGAATGGGAGGACACACATGTTGCTTCCGATAAAAGATAAAGAGGTGAAGCCGGAAGTAAGCAACACTGTACTTCTCATGAGTGGGAAGGAACTTCTTATAGAGGTTAAGAAGAAGCAGGATCCACAGTTCATTGTGGTCAGGAAACTGAGGATTGTTCTGACTAGCACAAGAGTGGATGATTTACCAGAAGAGGTTCAGGAACTGCTGGAAGAGTTCGCTGACATCATAGTGGACGAATCACCTCGTTCGTTGCCACCGATCAGGGGTGTGATTCATCATATTGATCTCATACTAGGAGCCAGTTTTCCAAACAAATCCGTGTACAGGTTGACACCACAAGAGAATGAAGAGGTTAAGAGGCAAGTCCAAGAGCTATTGGACAAAGGTTTGGTTAGGGAGAGCTTGAGTCCATGTGTTGTTCCAACAGTACTCAGTCCGAAGAAAGACGGAGGCTGGAGGATGTGTACTGACTCAAGAGTGATTAACAAGATAACCATCAGGTACAAATTTCCATTGTTGAGGATGGATGATCTGATGGATTGCTTGAGCGGAGCAAAGTATTTTTCAAAGATTGATTTGAAAAGCGGTTATCATCAAATCCGCATGAGAGAAGGTGATGAATGGAAGACAACATTCAAAATCAACGAAGGGTTGTATGAATGGCTTGTTATGTCGTTTGGCTTAACAAATGCGCCAAGTACCTTCATGAGGTTGATGAATGAAGTCCTAAAGGAGTTCATCAGGAAATTTTTCAGTTTGTATTTGGATGACATACTGGTTTACAGTAAGACAGTGGCAGAGCATCTAAAGCATTTGGCTACAGTGATGCAGAAACTACAGTAGGAAAAGTTGTTGATAAACATGACGAAGTCCTCATTCATGAAGATAGATCTCATTTACTTGGGGTTTGTTATTTCAGAAAATGAGTTGAGGATGGATCCAGATAAGGTGGAGGTAATCAAGAATTGGCCATCACCGAAGAACATATTTGAGGTGAGAAGTTTTCATGGATTGGCTAGTTTCTACCAAAAGTTCATCAGAAATTTCAGTGGAATTAGTGCAGCGATGATGGATACAGTGAAGAAAAAACACAAGTCTTTTCACTGGACTGAAGAGGCTGAAAAAAGTTTTAATCTGTTGAAGAGGAAGATCATGGAACAACCAGTTTTGGTGTTGCCATATTTACAAAAAACATTTCAGGTGAAATGCGATGCAAGTGGATTCGCCATAGGGGCAGTCTTAAGTCAGGAAGATAGGCCGATAGCATACTTCAGCGAGAAGCTGAATGAGGCAAAAGTGAAGTACTCAACTTATGATAAGGAGTTTTATGCTATCATCCAAGCATTGAAGAAATGGAGGCATTACTTGATCCCAAAGGAGTTTGTCTTATATAGTGACAATCATGCACTGTAGTTTGTGACTCAACAGGAGAAGTTGAATCAGAAACATGTCAAATGGGTTGATTATATGCAGAATTTCACTTTTGTGTTAAAACATATTTCTGGTACTGCTAACAAAGTTGTTGATGCTTTGAGCAGGAAGTGTTTGCTGTTGCAGGAGTTCATAATCAAAACGTTGAGTTTTGATGATCTCAGGAACATGTATGCAGATGATCCAGATTTAAAGGAAGCATATGAAGCAACTGAGAATCCAGTTCTTAGACATAGAAGCCAGTGGATAGAGTACATGATCCAGGAAGGATTGTTCTTCAGGGGCAATCAGTTGTGTATTCTGAAATGCTCCATGAGGGAGAACTTGCTAAAGGAGAAACACAGTGGAGGATTGGCAGGGCATTTTGGTCTCGAAAATACATTTGCAAAGCTGAATGAGTCATATTTTTGGCCAGGAATGCAAGCAAACTTCAAGCGATTCGTAGACAGATGTAGAATTTTCCATCATTAGAAGGGGAGAAAGCAGAATGCAGGGTTCTATCAACCATTGTCCATACCAGAAAGGTCGTGGGATGCAATTAGCATGGATTTTGTATTGGGGTTGCCAAGGAAACAAAGAGGTTGTGATTCAATCTTTGTGGTGGTGGATAGATTTTCCAAAATGGCACACTTCATTCCATGTCATAAGACCAGTGACGCAACTCACATTGCCATTCTGTTCTTCAAAGAGGTCATTTGACTTCATGGGTTGCCGAGGAATATAGTTTTGGATCGAGATACAAAGTTCATAGGGGATTTTTGGAGGACCTTATGGAAGAAGTTGGGAACTAACTTATCGTTTAGTTCAACTTATCATCCACAGATGGATGGACAGACGGAAGTGGTGAACAGAAGTCTGGGAGACTTGCTGAGAAGCTTGGTGACAGAGCACCACACCCAGTGGGACAATATATTACCACAGGCAGAATTCGTGTATAATGACTTAGTTAATAGGAGCACAGGACAAAGTCCATTTCAGGTTGTCTATGGTATGCAGCCAAGGGGAATTTTTGAACTGAGGGATTCAGAACAAACTGCGACTAGGAGCACTAGTGCAGAAGATTTTGCAAAGGCGATGAAAGAACTTCACAGCCAGGTGAAGGAGAAACTGCTGGAATCAAGCCAGGAATATAAACATAGAGTCGATCAGCATAGAAGACAACTTCAATTTGAGGTTGGTGATCTAGTTCTAGCACATTTGAGGAAAGAAAGGTTCCCGAGAGGAACATATCATAAGCTAAAGATGAAGAAAATCGGTCCATGTAGGGTCTTGAAGAAATTTGGGACAAATGCTTATGAGATTGAATTACCTGATGAGATCGGAATTTCTCTGATATTCAATATCTCGGATTTGTACCCATATAATTATGAGGAAAAAGAGACTGGAATTGAGCAGCCAGTGATCCAGTGGAAAAGAAGATGCTAGTTGCAAGTAAGCCGCGGATGGAGCGCATACTGGACAAAAGAATTGGCAAGAAGACCAGGAGGAAAGAATACTTTGAGTATCTGGTCAAGTGGAAGAATCATCCAGTTGAAGATGCCAGCTGGGAGACTGAAGTAGAGATACAGAAGCATGGACATACCATGCACGAGCTCATGGACAGGAGCCCATGAAATTTTTCAAGCGAGGGAGTATGATGCAGGAGCATCGCCAATATCAAGCGATCCAGTGCAGAAGGCAAGAGACAGCTGGACGAGCCAACACAAATTTTGAGTTTCTCTTGGATTTGATGCGTGAACATTAATGTGGAAATTTAATGAGGCACACTTGTATATTGTAAATGGACCTTGAGCGGATTGCTCTCGTCCTTAGTAGGTAGAAGGCATTTAAAGTAGTTAATGCAGGTAGATAGAATTTAATTCTAGAATAGACAGCTTTTGAGAGCGCAAGAGGGAAACAGGATATAGACACCCTCATTGTGTATTGTAACATTATGAAGCATTGGAACAAGAGCATGCAGAGAGCTGTGTAAGAACACCCATGTACAGATATTTGGATTAATAGAAGAGTTTGATTCAAATTCATGGTTTTTGTGTTGTTCTCTGTATATTGATGTTGATATGCTCATGAATGTTTGCTCCCTGTTATACATTTTATTTATGTGTTGTGTATATGATTTCATGTTTGAATTGAAGTCTGAAAGGAAGTAGGAATGAGTTTCAATTGTTTCTCTAACTGAGCAAGGATTCCTGCAAGGAGTGTAGTCGAATTGTCCGCAAGGAGTGCGTTGACAGAGGGTTCAGATAGGGTTGCTTTTGTTCTCATTCTCTCAAAAGTGTAGACAGGCACAGGAGCCATGCAAGGAGTGTGCAGGCCAAGAAAAGTCTCAGGGTTGCGAACCTGGGTGATATATTTAAGAACTTTTGCTGCAGGGGTGCACAAGGTCAAGGAAATTCAAGCACTTGAAGTGTTTGAAAATCTGTCGCAAGGAGTGCGTGCAAGGATCTTCAGAAAGGTTCAGATTCAGACGAAGCTCAGGAGATATAGGACCTTTGAGAAACCATCTAAGAGTAGCACAGGAGATTGTGTCATAGAGTGGTTATAAGGCATTGCAAGTTTGCACGCAGATAGACAAGTTTCTGCGGAGGAACACTTGGTCCTTCGCAGGAATCACCAAGGAAGGACGGACGGACGAAATTCGCTGAGGAGATTTCAAGAAACTCCATGAGCCATTAGATATCACAAAGGTGCAGGGGAGATACAACGATGTATTCTCGAGAAGTTCAAAGCTCAGGAGGGGCAGAACTGTAGATCTAAGCCACAAGGGCCGTCGGATTTACACGTGGATCGTGTATCAGGGTTTCGTAGGTTGAAGTCTGTAAATTTGGAAATAGGAATCACGAAATCATGAAACGTGACATCCCGACGGCTAAAGAACAGTGTGAGGCCACAAGAATCGATGGGTGGACAGGTGGCATGCCTTATCTAGGTTTCGCAGCGAGAAGTTCCGAACTCATTACATCAGGATTCGTGATATTGCGAACTCTGAAATGCCGACAAAGTGAGGGCATTGAAAATTCAAACTTGTGTGTGTGTCAGAGTTTTGACTTATCGGAAGTCGAGAGTTGGTAAAGTGAGTTGGTTGATATCATGAGTGGTGAAATCGTGATAGAAAAAGGGAAAAGGTCAGCGTTGACTTGTATCGGGTTTCGGGGATTCGAGAACCGAATGCTCGATCTTTGGATTCGCAAACTCGCGAAGTCCGATCTCCCGATAGTAAAGAGGCGGGATCCCACGAGGATTGTTGTGGGTGTAGATTTCCCGATAGGGAAATAGAAGAGCATTAGAGTTATTCGGGCCATAGAAGAAGGAAGGATCATGTGAGCGGACGTGCTTGCGAGCACGTGCTGCATCATGTCTACATCATGATCTAAAGTTTAAACATAAATAAAATCATGAATAAGATCATGTGAGGATATTTTTAAATCTATAATATTTCTAGTTCACACTCATGATCTAATCTTAAATAAGATCATGTATCCAACATATTTTTAAATCCAAGAAAATTTAGAATCATCGTGATCTAAAGTTTAAACATAAATAAGATCATGTAAGCATGTTTTTAAATCTAGAATAGTTCTAGTTCACGCTCATGATATAAACTTAAATAAGGTCATGTATCTAACATATTTTTAAATCCAAGTGAAAATTTAGAATATTCCCTCTTTCTAATGTGGGATCTAGATTTTTTTCTCATATAATCTAATGATAGATTTCAAAATTACCTGCATCATGATCTAAAAATAAATAAGATTGAATGTATCTAGCATATTTTTAAATCTAAAAAAGTTAGTTTGTGTCCATAATCTAAACTTAATTAAAATTGTATCTAGCATATTTTTAAATCTAGAAAATCTAGTTCATGCTTGGTAAGCAACCAATGAAGAGTTTGAAAATATACCCAAAGAAATAAGGGGAGGTTGAACCTTCCCCATTATTTCCCTTCAAAGATATACTATTTTATAAGATGATAAAATTGTATATGAGTTATATATATTTCAAAATGATTGATCAAAGCATTGAAAAGTTATATAGACACTAGTTGAGCAACCCTTCTATGAATAGAAAAGGCTTAATTAAAAAGTTTATCAAACAAAACTTCAATTTTGCTACAAGTACATATTTCAACTACTGCAAAACTTAAATATTGCATCATTCAAAAGGGAAAAGATTAGAAGAGAAGTTTTACATCATGTGCAATCTGTAATGTAACTAAAATTTTTGAAAAAAGTAAAAAAAAACAAGCATGTTCAACATAAATAAGCTTGAACACTTATATATTAAAATCCTAGCATAAAAAAAAAACTCACAAATGTGCAATGTACACACATTTAAGAATCATCATGAATAGACTGTAACATCCCTCTCTTGCTCGCACTGAGAGTACTTGTTCTTTGAGGACACTTGTGTGCAAGTGATTCGGGCCATTATATTATTGGTCATTTTGATTATGATTATGAGATATTGTGTATTTGATGATATGTTATTTTGTTGTATTTACATAGACATGTGCTATTGACTAGGTTCTCCTGAGTGTGTAGGACTCTAGACATTTAGGATGCAGAGGCATAGATGAAACCCCTTGGACTCTGGATCGAGTCAGGGAGTGGACTATTAGGGTTTGAATGTTGTTTATGTGACATATGTACATATGATTATATGTTGTGATGATTTATATTATTGTTTACATGATTCATTGATGGATGCATGTTGACGATAACTTGCCTACTAGACTCACATTTGGAGTAAAGGGGTCACGCACGACAACCAGAGACATTGAGGGAGAGGTGTGGCAGTAGCCCTGCCACAACCTACTAGCACTCCACCATGGCTCTAACTATAGGTTAACAATTACCTAGTTTGAGAGACCTACGATGTCGTGAGGTAAGACTGTGACAGTCACTCATGATGATTCTAAGGGGCGCGCAATAAGGTAGTGTCTGTATTCCTTAGAGGCCCTTAGTCTCCCACAAGATCACCTAATGGACTATTGACTCCAAGGGTTTGACATCTTCCAAATTCAATCAAGAGGCGAGTGGAACCCCTGGAGCACGTAGTGCATCTTGAAGGGAACATCACGCAAATAAAACTAAAAGAGGTGAGTGGCACCCTTGGAGCACATAGTGCATCTTGAAGGGAATGTCGCTCAAATAAAACGGAAAGAGGTGAGTGGCACCCTTGGAGCACATAATGCGTCTTGAAGCGAACGTCACATAAATAAAATGGAATGAGGTGAGTGGCACCCTTGGAGCACGTAGTGCGTCCTGAAGGGCACGTCGCGATTTTAACTGGTAAGTTAATAAACCCAGTGCCTAGAAAACTATGCCTCATTGGGACCTAGTCGACCTTAAAATGAATGATGTGATAAGTAAGGTTTAATGACTAATTTTTCCCTTAAGAACTGTCGCCAATCCTAGTGAATTTAAAACCTAGGTCTGAGTAGAACCTTAGAACAAAAAAAAACTAATTAGACATATAACCGGATTAAAGTGGAAATTTTAATTCACTAAGGTTCTTTTTATAAAACTTTAATTCGCTAAGGTTATTTTTATAAAATTTCAATTCCCTAAGGTTCTTTTCATAAATTTCAATTAACTAAAGTTTATTTTTATGACTAATTAGAAAATTCAATCATTAATAATTAAGGTGGAAATTTTAATAAAGGTTTAATTATTAAAAGGGGTATTTGGTTGTTTTTGTCTAAACCTACTAATTCTGAATTTAGTTATAAAAAGGGGAAACTTAAAAGAAAAGGGGGAAACCTAAGAAAAAGGGGAAACTTAAAAGAAAAGGGGGAAACCTAAGAAAAGGGGAAACTTAAAAAAAAGGAGAAACTTAAAAAGAAAGGGCAGTGACTAACTTAGTAAAGAATCTAGCCTCAAATTTTCTATTTATGAACTCAACTAATAATTAAGTAATGCGTAATTCAATTAAGAACTGTAAGGGAATAATGGGACACCGAGGAACATTTTTAGGAACACTTTTAGGTGGGTGAGGGAAAAAAGAATATTTAATTAATTAATAAAATTGATTTTCTAGTGCAACTAGGGGATCGGGCGACAGGT
>ML780728.1:576946-616320 GCA_009831015.1 Picea engelmannii
AATAAAAAAAGAATCTAATGAGAGTTTGGGAAACTAATAAACTTTATAAAAAAGATGGAAAAGGAGGAGTATGGATCACATCTGGCTTGCATAATGTTATGTTTCTAGAATTTCATCTTGACGTGACTTTCTCTTGTGGGAGCTAGGATACCTAGCTCGGGTAATGAGTGGTAGCTTGACCTTGTGGGGCGAGTTGGGTTCTAGCATCCTCTGGTATTGTGTGTGTGTCCCCTTTGCGGATTGCATTGCTCAGGGGGAAGAAGTGTACCCCTAGCGTTGGCTGGGAGGTACCGGTGAGGTCACATCAGTTGGCAAGAAGGAGATGGATGGAGCGCACGCGGGACAATGACTTCGAAGCATTCTCATTTGTCTATGGTACCCATGTGCATAATTTGTATTGAATAATAGCTCAATTTCTTGTTCATCCATTTCTTTATTTTTGAAAACTCGCTTTCATATATGTTGATAAAATAAAAAGACTCGATTATTTATGCATATGAATTTATATCTGGGTGATAGTGTGCCATGTGAAATTGCAGGGTCACTAAATTTCTATTTCTGAGCTTTGTTTTATTACTGGATTTCATTGTAGTTTCCGGTTCCGATTGGAATTATTACTGTATTGTAATATTACCGAGGAAGACTGGGTTTTGGTTCTCAGGACATTATTTTATTTTACTCTGCATTTCTATTGTTTTTAATACAAGGAATTTGTTCCCTTATATTATGTTCTTATCCTTTCAGTTATTATTCTGTTCCTGAGAAGTCGGCCAGGAGTTGAATCGTCTGTCTTTCATTCCAGTGTTAAATATTTAGATTCAAATGCTCTACTTTCCTGTGCATGGATAATAAGTGAAGGATACTTTCTTATCCCAACCAATTCCTTACTGTGTACAACAAAATTTCCTCCTTATTTCTCAGCCATATCCTTGTTCCTTTCCTCATAAAATTCGAGTTACCCACCCAACGGTGTATTGGGCCAATTCGCTGCATTTGTTTACTGTATTTTTACCTTCTGCGTGAATGATTTTTGTGCTTATTGTATATGTATTCATTACTAGGTTCCCTGTGAAGTATTCTTCAAATACTTCTTCAATTTTTCTCCCTTTACACTCATTTGTTTTATCTCCCTTTACACTTCTTAAATGGAATTCAAATCAGCGTTTGATTTCTTCTGCGCTATTAAACTTAAGTTGATCATCTTTATTTCCTTCCCTTGAAGATGCAATCTTTAGCTTGATATCCCTTCTTACTGCCTTGTAGAATACGATCCTCTTATATTTCTTTAAATATGAAATGGAAGTAGTATACAGTCCTTATGTCGTGCTGTATAAGTTTTCACCTTGATTTTTAATGGATAGAAATGCAGCTTGAATCCTTGCTAATTGCTCCTTATAATCAATTTCTCATAAATTTATAAGGGGGTTTTCTGACTAATCGTGGCTATGCATTGTAGATTTTGTATGATAATCGTGGATATCATTATTATTTATGTGTTGAAAATTCGTTGAATTATTCTTTATATATTCTGCACAAAAGTTATGTATGGAAATTGTAGATATTTTTATATAATCTTTATGAAATTCATATGGCATTCTTTATTTATTCAATTTAAAAGTCTATAGTATTATTATGTATATGACTGACAAATCGTAGTTGTATTGTACATTTCATTGGTGTTCTTCACATATTCCGTGTAGGAAAATCGTGATGTTCTTTATATATTCCATATATATATTCTGTATAAACTCCATGCTAGGAATTCATTGGCATTATTCTAATCATTGGCATTCCTTGAAATAAAGGGGGTTGTCTAATAAATCTTTCCAATCTTGCATATTCTGTATGAAAATCGTTGGCATTCTTTATATATTCGGGTTGACAATCGTTGATATTCATCAAACATATTATTTATTTATTCAATTGAAAAGCCTATATTAAATTTTCTTTATATATTAAATTTCTAATTAAACATAAATATACATCAACCTCTTGAAAAGGATACGACAATCACGCCTATATTCTCATTTGTAATATGTCCAAAGCACTAATGTGAAACTGTTATTAAGATGATTCGTTGAAATCTTCAAATGTTGTAAAGAAATGTTGAATAACATTTTTTACACTTGTTGTATAAACTTATTGGCTCCTCAATCGTTGTTGTACAACACACTTTTAAACAATTGCTGAATAAAGTTTTTAACGCTTGCTGAGTAACGTTTTTAACACTTTTTGTATGAACTAATGGCACCTCAATCTTTGTTGTGTAACGTTTTCTTAAAACGATATGATGCACAACGCATTCCTTTTACCACCTAAAGTTTTTCTCCTAAACCGTCATCCATGGCACCACAACGATGTGTCCTGAAATTGAGCAGTTTCCTGGTGTCCATTTCCCCTTAGGCACCGTTTAGCTTTTGGAATTCAATTATTCCTACACAAAAAATTTATTGCTAATTGAAATGCAATTATAACTACACATATATTTACTGTTGTTGAATTTAATTATTACTACACAGAAATGTATTGCTAATTGCATTGCAGTTATTACTGCACGAAAACTTTATTTCCAATAATTTTAATTAGTAATTTCTAGATTATAATAGCGTTGTTGGAATTCATTTTAATTTCTAATTATAGTAGAGTTGATAGAATTTATTTTAAATTCCAAGTTATAGTAGAGTTGATGGAATTTTAATTCAACTCTAGAGTATAGTAGCATTGTTGCAATGAAACTATAATAGAGATTATGAAGGGATCATTCTTAAATAAGAAATGGAATCTTCTATTGGACTCGTCTAGTCTTGTTCTTAATGAAGGATAAATTAGATAGAAGTCCCCTTTCTATGGTATGGTTCCTTGCTTGATTGAATTGGAAAAAATTAAGAACTTAGAAATAAGTTATTGGATCATTAAAACCTTGAATGGAAGATATGATGATATAGGAAGATTGTTATATGTTTTATTGTAGTTAGATATTGGTTACTGTATGTGATGATTGAGTCCTTGACGATAAATTTATTATTGAATTACATCTATATGTTGCGCAATTGAAGGTATTGTGTAGTCATCCAACGTCTTGTGTTTCCTGAATGTTAGAGCGCCTTCGTCTGACGATGTCGTATAATGTATGAATGTGCAAGTTGGATTTCAGGCACGTGGGATTTTATGTTGGGTGGAAGGTTTAGACTTATTTCGTTTGCGCTTGGGTTCTTGGCATAATTGATGCAAGGTGGCGACGTGACACCGTATCTTTGGATCATTCCGCATGTTAATCGAAAAGCACACATGAAACCTGGCTTAGGGTTATGTGCCTCCCGAGGGGGTTCGTTTTTACATTTTATCGTCAGTTGATTATCGCATGTTTCATCCAATTGCATGACGTGATAGTATGCTAGGTCATTGTTGTATGTTTCTTGAATTTCATACATTGTGTTCGTCGTTAGGTTGTGTTGATTAATTGTTTTCATTTTCACCTCCCGGAAAAAGAAAAAAAAAATAAGTGCACATGCTTTGCATTGCCTGTAGTTGTAATGACGAGGGTCGTTACATATGGTATCAAAGTGGGTTCAACCTTGCGACTGTGGATCACCATGATTTCCACTACAGTAAATCGGTGAGTAATAACCTAGCACTAATTAAAACTTTAATGTGTCCTTGCGGTGATATCGATTAGAGGACATCGCAGAGGTTCGCAACATGGTGTCGTGGAAGGAGGTGTGACACCTCCAAAAGTGTTTGTGCCCTAGGAGTCTAACCCCCAGTGGGAATAAAAATTCCTTGGGCTTGCTTCAATTGCTATAAGGGATGATGATGATCTGACAAGGTCCTTGCAGGGAATGTCAGAGGCCTTGATTCACCATTTGTACTGAGATGAGGCTAAGGCGTATTTACCCTTGAGGGTTCGTAGTGCACCTAGCCAGTACCATTAGCATTCACTGAGAGCTCGAGAGGGACAAGTTCTCAAGTACACGAGTGTTGCAAATGACTCAGTCGTCAAGGCATGGCTAGAGAGAAAGGCGATGTACTTCATGCTTCACGATTACGACCTCCAGCATGAAGGTTTACAGGGTGGTCTTTCAACTGAAGGGGAGTTCTCTTCTATGATTGAAGATGCTCCTGCCACAATTAAACATGGAATTTGAAGACGTGTCATGGGAACTGTTCGAGGAATGGTTTCGGGAGAGGTATCTTTCTCAATAATTCATTGAGCGCCAGCTCAATGAGTTCAACGCCTTGCGATAGCGCGGTCATAAAGTGCCTGAGTATGAGGCTCATTTTATGGAGCTACTTCAGTATGCTCCACACATGAATACTGAGAAACTTAAGATCAATGGGTTCGTTTTTGGCCTTAATGTCAGCATTCGTGCAAAGGATAGGATTCTGATGCCTCAAACCTTGCATGATGTTTTCTAGAATGCCCTCATAGCAGAGGAGGATCTTATCAGCGGGGATCAAAGAAGGACTCCAATGAGACCAGCGTGGTAGGTGTCATCTGGTGTGCAACATCATCAGACACCAACTAGACATTCACCAGGATATCGTGTCTTTTAGAGAGGATCCACTTTCACTACACCTCAGCGACCAGTGCCTCAACAATAGACTCCTTACCGATGACCACAACACCAACAATAGTGTCGACCGCAATAACAATAGTTTAGGCATGTTTGGCAGAACAGACCAAGGTTCTAGGCTGATCGACCATCAGTTTCTACTCCAGGTACCAGGAGTATTGGATCGAAGAATGGGTGTTGGACATGTGGGGAACCACATTACCAACATGACTGCCTAGTGGAGAGGACCAAAGCATTTGGATTAGCCGGAACCACTACTATGGGAGATTTGGGCAAGGCCCATTGTATTCATGCAATGGTGAATAACCACCAAGCAAAGAACTGGTCGATGGTGCTCGAGATGTCAGGTACCGTCGCTGACCATATCCTTAGTATTTTGATAGATCCAGGTTCTACAAAGAATTTTATCTCTGGTGCAATGGTAAAAATAATTAAGGTAATGGCAGTCAAACTGGACGAGTTTAGCTTTGTATAAATGGCTTCAAGAAGCCAAACAGAAGGTTGGAGGGAAGGTGACAGGTTGTATCCTTAACTTGGGAGAGTTTATCACCAGGGCCAACATGTACGTCACAATATTAGGATCTTACGACATCATGATCGATATGGAATGGTTGGAATTGCATGAGGTGATCCTCAACTGTAAGATGAAACGGTTGATCTTGGTCGATGTTGAGGCATAGAGATGCGTGATTGTGGGTAAAAACCAGGGAATATCCCTGAGGTTCATCTCATCCTTGTAGCTACAAAAGAGCATGTGAAAGGGATGCAATATTTATGCGATCCTTGCATTAAATGAAAAGGTCTTGGTGGAAGGACTAGAAAACCTTCTGGTAGTACAAGAATTTGTGGATGTCTTCCCAGAGGAGTTACCAGGGTTTTTTCCTGAGAGGGATTTGGATTTTACCATAGACCTAAAACTGAGAGTTGAACCGATAGAAAGAACGCCTTATCGAATGTCGACCCCAGAGTTATGGGATTTGAAAATGCAACTGAAGGATTTGTTGGACCTAGGACTTACTTCCAAGTGTGTGTAAATACCCCAGTCGTTATGACTACAAGAGAAGCAGAAGGTGATTTTTTTTTTCTTTTTTTTCTTTTGACAGGATGACAACAACGATTACAGCTAGACAACACACCCGATGATGAGAACCATGCCCACCGAACCGACAACAAACCTCTATGACTTCATGCACTAGCATAAGAGAAACTAGGCAAACATGCGTGGAACAACAAGGAGAAACAACTACCCACCCAACGCTACAAGACCTTGCTTACAATCTAAGGGAAAACACCCCCATCTCGACACAATGGCCTCTATGGCCAGATAACTAGAACCTCGATGGCACACAACCCAACACATGAAAGCATTGGAACCCAGGCACCATCAATGAACTTTCAAGATCAACAAAACCCACAACAGGAAGTACAGACCCCAGCCAAGTTATCAATTTCCTATATCCAATAGGGTGCGCAATGATCCCCTCGTTAGTAATCATGTTGTCCCCAGGAGATAGGCGTGACGCTAACCCTGGCGCTACATACCCCATCTGAACCAAGGATTCTAGTTGAAACCAACTTGATAGGAGCCAAGCTACTGACAAGAGGCTACACCCATACCCCAAGCAACAGGTCGACCAAACCCAAGATGACTATAAACAAGGAAAATCTAAATCTAACCCCCGACTCTGCCAACAACCCATACGATAACTGATAAGACATACGTCTAAGTGAGAAGGTCGAACTGTTACCAAGTGACTAAGGTCATAAATGTTATCATGATGCGCACTAAGAAAGGAACTTACCCAAATCAATACACTTATCAACAATTATAAACTGTTCATTAAAATAAGTGGACTACTTAACATTTTAAAGGTGCTCCACGCTGCTAAAAAAAAAATGGCATGGTTGTCTGAAATAACCAGCCTATATTTTAGCAAGTCTGAAATAATCAGTCATCCATATTGTGTACTAGAATTACTATCAATAATGGGTAAAATCATTACTGTCATCAATAAACTAAAAGTTAGAGTCTAAAATTTAAATGTTACAATCTAAGTTATAGAAGTTGATATTTAACAATATTAACAACATTAAATTACTATATGATGTCGACGCATGCAACCCTCAACCCACAAGTCGAAAGGTCCACATCAACACAAGATCTTTCCCTTTACACTGGCCCGAAGAGCTTTCAGAATGGCTCTTCTATTTCCCTTTCGGGAAATCTACACCCACAATCAACTTCAAGAATTTCCCCCTTGTACTTCGGGGGACCGGACTTCACACTTTCACGAATCCATTGGTCAAGTGCCTTGGTTCCAATCTCCAAAGCCTATAAACAGTCAATGCTGACCTTTCCTCTTTCTCTTCGGAATTTTCCTTATCGCGATTTTGGTAGTCACAGTGTCAAGAAGCTTGTTCTCGTGATTCCCGAAACCCGATTTTCCAAAATTCCGATGCGCTCACAAAGTTGACCTTTCAATGCCCCTTTACTCCATCGGGACTTCAGACTTTGCGATATCGCGAATCCTAATGCAAAGGTTTCGGGACTTCACCCCACGAAACCTCGAAATGGTCAACTGAATTGATTCCTTGTTGATAGTGCGCCACCTGTCCACTCACTGACTACTCTGTGGCCCACACAATCCTTTTAGCTTTTGAAACTTCACGTTTCATGATTTCTCGATTCCCGTTGCAAAGTTTACGGGACTTCAACCTACGAAACCCCGATATAGAAATCCACGTGTAAATCCAATGGCCCTTGTAACTTGGATCTACGGTCCTACTCCTCCTGAGCTTAGAACCTTTTGCAGCACTTGTTGTAACTTCCCTGCTCCGCCTGCAGTCCCTCGTCACTATGCCTTCCTTCAACCTTTTAAGTTACTTGGTCTCATGCCTTCCTTCGACTCCTTCGAAGGTTCAAATCCTTCTGAACTTTCTCACGACTTCAAGTCCTTCAGAAAACCTCCTGCTCTCTCTCCTTGCGACAGATTTTCAAACACTTCCAAGTGTTGAAATCCTTCGACTCTACGCACACTTGCAGCAGTAGTCTCTCAATACTCCACTCAGGTTCACAACCCTAAGACTTCACTCAGCCTGCACACTCCTTGCACGAATCCTATGTCTGACTGCACTTCTGAGGGGATGAGAAAAAAAACTATCTCTCCTGAGATTTCAGAGATAAATCTCTGAACACCTTGTTGGTGCACTCCTTGCGGACAAACTCAACTGCACTCTGTGCAGGAACTCTTTCTCATATAGAGAAACAATTGAAACTCATTCCTTTTCCCTTTCCTCTCAGATTTAAAACATTCAACAAGAAATCATTCATACATAGAATAAAATCAAATGTACATAAGAAAGAGTGAAATAACCATGAGCATAACGTTCAAAGATGCATACACAGAGAATATATGAACACCATGAGTCTGAATCACAACTTTCTTGTATTAACTCAGAACTTTTGTACATGGAGTCTGCTACACAGCTCTCTCTGCTTCTCCTCTATGCTCTTCAGAATATTGTTACAATACACAATGAGGGTGTCTATATCACGTTTCCCTCTTGCGCTCTAAAACTATCTAATCTACACATTCAATTCTACCTACTTGCATTAACTACCATAAATGCCTTCTATCTACTAAGGACGAGAGCAAATCGCTCAAGGTCCATTTACATTATACAAGTGCACCTCCACTTGATGTTTCATTAATGGTTCAAGATATTTCAAAATTTGTGCTGGGCGCTTTTCCAGTTGTTTGTTGTCTCCATGCTGGCTCGCTTGAGATGCTCCTACATCACTATCCAAGGCAATAGATTTGTTATCCTACTAAAGGAAAACAAAGTAAGAGGGCTGACCCTGAATATCACTACAATTCAATGATGAACAAGGAGTTATTCATATTTATAACAAGCATATAAGTAATTGTCATGTCATTCACTAATTAGCACTATAATTGAATGACAAGAAGAATAATTGTAGTTGTTGTCTCTCATCAGAGTTAGCCCAAATAAACAGTTGGCATGCAATTCATTGTCATAACATACTACTATTTCATATCGTTGGCAAGGTAATATTAATTCTAAATACAATCGAACACAAAGGCTATTGGTTGGTTGTCTATCCTAAAGTAAGAAGTCTATTAAAGGCTAAGGCATCTACTGTTGGATTTATTGATTGTAAAAAGACCATTCTGATGATTAGCTGGATAATTATGGGTAAAACGCCAGAATTCGTGGAGAAAATTTTGGGTATCATGCCCATAAAATGTGGGTATGCTCACAGTCCACACCACCAATCAAATTATCCTTTTCTTCAGGATAAAACATGATAGTCTTACCATATAATTTACTGTTGCTATAACCTTAAAATGCATTAGTTTACCAGGTTGAAACACCATATATTATCAGGTTAAAACACATGATTCTAGCCGCCGACACACAAAATCGCATTTCGGTTTGATGGAATCAAGGCACCTGTGCAACAAACAATGCATCCCAAGACAAATCACACCCAAAAACAAGAGATGATACATCGCCCTAAAGAAAATCACAGTCGGGTTGCCACGTTGGGAGCTAACTTAGCGCAAAGCATAAAACACATTCAAGGAAGGAAACACATTAGACCAACGAATTAGATGCTCAGTTAATTCACTGTGTCAAGTATTCAAGGTATACCACAAACAAAGTATGAGGATTTAATCATAGTCAGAGTTCAATTAAACGTTGTCTGAAGCTTCAAGCAACCAAAGAAAAAAAAATCCAGCCCGCACAATACATAACAGACGCAATCACACTCAAAGGCATTAACTCGTGGTCTACTAAAGTATAAATAAAGGTTAAATTTGTTTGGGGGGAAATCGCCATCAACAATTAAACAAAGAGAACAATCGCCCTCAACATAAAAATCGCAGAGGAAATGTTATTGCAGCAATTACCTGGTTACATATCACAGAGGTAATGGGGTCATGTAAGCTGAGTTTAATCGCTGAGTTTATAGCTTTCCACAATAAATTCGTTGAGTTTAAACATTCAAATAAATTCACTGAGGTTATAACATTCCAATAATTTAATCCACTGAGTTTATATCCTTATAAAAATGCCCAGAAGTATAATTTGTCTTAATCAAATATACAATGGCAATCTAAACAATCTGACCAGAACTAAAAATGTTTGTTGGGCAAATTTCACCCCCAAGTCAATGAAGTGTAGCCGAAGAAGTAGCAATTGCCAGGAAAACAAACGAAATATAAAAACCCAGGAAATGTCCAACAAGATATAAAAACGAGATAACAAATGATATATAAAAACGTCGATTTAAAAGAAAACTTCGCCATCAATCAAATTTTACAGGGTTAATTAAACGCATCAAGATGCAAGACCATCAATCAGCCAATGAATAACAACAGAGGTAGACAACTGACAGGAACATCCTTTTCTCATCATCCATGCACAAAAAAGCAGGGAGTTGATATCCATAGGTATATTAACGCCGAAGTGACGAACGTAGATCAATCTCCTAGCCGACTGCTTAGGCACGGAGTGATGAGCTAGGGACGAAGGAAAAAATAAATCCTAATCATCACAATCAATAAACCTCAGGACGGTCAAGACATGCAGGGATCGAAGGCCATGGGAAATCAATCAACATCAAGCTAAGGCTATGGGGAAATTTTAGTCATCAACTAGAACGCTAAGACTATCATATTCTTTACTTGATTAATCATACATAACTGAAATCATAAATCATACTAACAATCTACCACACAGAAATAAAGAAAGCATATTGTTTCCCAATCGCCCGCTCTGAGTTGATGTCCTGCACACTCCATGCAACTCTCGCTTGTCGACCGATGAGACTTCATCGATACCTCGCAGCCAATGCTAGGGGTACTCTTCTTCTCCCTTAGCCCCCCAAGCCGCAAAGGGGCCACATACACTAACCAGAGAATCAACTAGCTCCTAGCTCACCTCGCAAGGCCGAGATACCACTCCTCACTGAGCTAGGTATCCCAACTCCCACAAGCTAAGTCAATCAAGTATAAATTTCTTCAGCGTAACATTACACAAACAGAAGAGATCCATCATCCTCCTCCTCCCTCCTTTATATAGATTTTCTAAGTACATTACTTTCCCAAAATCCCTTTTAATTTATTGTTTAATAATTTAATTCATAATAATCCTCCTCGTACATGTGTCACCCATCCCCTTCATTCCTCCATAAAATCAATTCATTAATTAATTAGTTACCCTTATTTCCCTCACCCACCTAGAGTCATTCCTAGAATCACTCCTAGGTGTCCCCATATTCCCTTACAAGTTTTAATGACTTTCCCCCTTATTAATTTACTAGTTGAGTTTAATTTAGAAAGTTCTTAAATGCTAGATACCGTATTAAGTTAGACTTTCTGCTTTTTCCTTTTGTTTCCCCTTTCTTTTTATGTTTCCCACTTTTTCCTAGTTTCCTAGTTATTTTAGATTTCCCTCTTTCTCTTTTTATTTAAAACTCAATTTAGCAGGTGTAGAAAATTAACTTTTTCCCTTTTCCCTTTTTAATTAATAAATTTTAATTAGTATAAGTGACAAACAAATATTTCCCCCCCTTTTTTAAATTATCCCCCAAAAGATTTTTATAAATTAAAAGAATTACTCACCCCCTTCTCGACACATGATTAATGATGATTATCATTTTTAATTTTTAATTTTTATTTTTATTATTACAAACATATTTTTCTTTTACCACAAGTTTCACCTAGACCTAGATTTTAATTTTCAAGGTTGGGCGACATTTTATTAGGGAAATGTTTTAAATTTTTCTTATAACGTTATTTGTTCTAAGGCCATCTAGATTTATTCATTTATTAATTAACAACACAACGTGCCCTTCAGGATTCACTACGTGCTCCAAGGGTGCCACTCACCTCTTTCCATTTTTCTTGCACAACGTGCCCTTCAGGACGCACCACATGCTCCAAGGGTGCCACTTGCATCTTTCCATTTTCCATGCCCTTCATGTTGTGCCACGTGTTCCAAGGGTGCCACTCACCTCTTGAATGACTTGTTAGACA
This sequence comes from Picea engelmannii, assembly GCA_009831015.1. Taxonomy (NCBI): domain Eukaryota; kingdom Viridiplantae; phylum Streptophyta; class Pinopsida; order Pinales; family Pinaceae; genus Picea; species Picea engelmannii. The sequence goes on from ML780728.1 coordinate 588,588, forward strand.
TCAAAAACCCCTGGAGTCAATACTCCACCACGTGATCTTGTGGGAGACTAAGGGCCTCTAAGGAATAAGGCCCCTACCTTATTGTGTGCCCCTTAGAATCATCGTGAGTGACTGTCGCGGTCGACTCTCATGAAATTGTGGGTCTTATCGAACTAGGTAGTCATTAACCTATAGTTCGAGCCATGACGGGAGTGCTAGTAGGTTGTGGCAGGGATGTTGTCCACACCTCTCCCTCAACGTCTCTGGTAGTCGTGCGTGACCCCTCTACTCCACATGTGAGTCTGGTCGGAAAGCTATCGTCAACTTGCATCATCAACAAATCATGTCAGAAATATATCCTAATCATATCATCTAATAAGATGCACTAATATCACATATAAAACAATCAAACCAGAATAGTTCACTCACCAACTCGATCCGGAATCCAAGGGGTTCCATCGATGCCTCTGCATCCCTGAGGTACAAAATTCTGCACACTCAGTGAAACTAATTCAATAGCACCTGTTTATGTCAATGCAGCAAAACAACATGTCATCAACCCATAATGCCTCATAATCCAAATCAAATTTTTAATAGTATAATAATCCGGATCACTTGCGAGCAAGTGTCCTCAAAGAATAAGTTTGCTTAGTGTGCGCAAGGGTGGGATTTTACAGTGTGTCACCATGGGGTGTGCCTGTTATCTTCATACAAAAGAAGGATGGGTCGTGAAGACTCTACATTGACTATCATCAATTGAACAAGGCAATGATCAGGAATCAATATTTGTTGCCAAGGATTGATGATCTGTTTCATCAGATGAAGGGTGTGACAGTGTTTTCAAAGATCGACTTGATATCAGGGTATCACCAGTTACGGATTAAGGAGGACAACATCCCTAATACCGCCTTTAAGACATGGTTTGGACATTACTAGTTTACTATTTTACCTTTTGGACTGACGAACGCCCCAGGTGTATTTATGAGTTTAATGAACGAGGTGTTCCGCGAATACTTGGATAGGTTTGTTCAAGTATTCATTGACGATATTTGATTTACTCTCGGATGATGGAGGAGCATGAGAAGCACTTGCTGTTGGTACTACAGTGTCTACAAGAGGACAAATTGTATGGGAAATTGTCCAAATGCTCATTTTATCAATCGAAGATTCACTACTTAGGGTATGTCATCTCCGACGAAGGTATCATTGTGGATCCAACAAAGGTCAAGGCTATTATGGAATGGCCTATGCCAAAAACTGTCCCAGAACTGCGTAGCTTCATGGGTTTAGTGGGATACTATAGATGTTTCGTAGAGGTTTTTTCAAAGATAGCAAATCCGATTACGGAATTGCAAAAGAAGAACAAGAAGTTTGTTTGGACCGAGAAATGTGCGGAGGCATTTCGGAGGCTTAAGGAGTTGTTGAAAACAAAACTGATACTAAAGGTCCCTGACATGGATGTGGAATTCTTGGTATTCACTAACACATCCAAGGAAGGCCTAGGCAGATTCTTGATGCAAGACGATTGAGTGATCGCTTACATCTCAAGGAAATTGAGAAGGCATGAAGAGAACTATGCGACACACGATTTGGAGTTGTTAGCCATTGTTTATGCCTTGCGATTTTGGAGACACTACCTTGTTGGATATAAATTTGAACTAAAATGGACCACTGTGGACTACAACACATCTTTACGCAAAGCGACTTGAATGCGCGACAACAACGTTGGTAGGAATTCCTTAGCGAGTACGATTTCAATATTACTTAGATAAAAGGAACAATGAACAGAGTGTTTGATGCGTTCAGTCAGAGACTACGCATATTTTTGTGATTCCTCTTCAAACAAATCTACGTGAGAATATTCTAACCTTACAGTAGGATGATGACTAGTACAAAAAGGTCAAGGATTTTTCAGACAAAACACAATGATGGTACCAAAATTTGAGGGATTTACTATGGACAACGACGGATTATTGAGATTTAAAAATCTAATTTACGTATCTCCCAACGAAAAGTTGAGGAGTTTGATCCTAAACGAGGCTCATAGAGCAGTGTACATGTCTCATCCTATACTCACGAAGATGAGGGCATAACTTAAACCCTTATTCTTATGGAAAGGAATGAAGGCATACTTAGTCAACTACGTGGCAAGATGTCTAGAATATCAGTAGGTGAAGGCTGAACATAGACATCTGACAGGATTACTAAAGCCACACTCTATTTCAGAATTGAAATGGGAGGTCATTTTGATGGAATTCATTGTTGGACTGCCACTGATGACAAGGAGACATGACTCGATATTTGTGGTAGTCGACACTCTGACGAAGAGTGCTCATTTTATTCCTGTGCGTACGACGTATCAGGCACCTGACATAGCTAGAGTTTTCTTCAGTGATATTGTGAGGCTGCATGGTGTGCCTAAGAGGATTATATCCGATAGAGGATCGATGTTTATATGGAAATTTTGGACTAGTTCCCAAGAGGCCTTGGGAATCCAACTTGACTTTAGTATCGCATATCACCCGGAGAAAGACATGCAGACCGAGCGAACAAACCAAATCTTGGAGGATATGTTGTGCATGTATGTGATGGACCAACAAAAGGTTGGGAAGAATTCTTATCACTAGTAGAATTCACATATAACAACAATTATCAAAGCACCATTAAGATGGTGCCTTTTGAGTTTCTTTGCGGGCGACCGTGTCAGACGCCTTTGAGTTGGGATCAACTTGAGGATAGGGTCCTGGCGGGACCAGAAGTGATCCAAGAAATGAAAGATCAAATGCAAACAATAAGACAAAGGATTAAAGAAGTGCAGGATCGACAAAAGATTTATGTCGATATGCATCGTGTCGACCGTAGTTACGAAGTTGGCGATCGAGTCTTCTAGCAGGTGAAATTGCATAAGATTTCAATCAAGTTTTGAAAGGGTGATAAAATATCTCCTAGGTTCATGGGACCTTTTGAGATTTTGAAAAAGGCCTATCGACTAGGCTTACCTGATTCTTTGAGGCATGTGCACAATGTTTTTCACGTATCTATTTTGAGACATTATGTTAGTGATCCTACACATGTTATTGACATGAGTACCTTGTAGGTATCGGACGAGGGTGCTCTCATGGCAGAGCCAATCCGCATCATGGACCATCAATTTCGAAAGCTACAACGTCGAACAATAGATCGGGTCAAGGTCCATTGGGACAACTATAGTCCGCACTCGACGACCTGGGAGGACGCATATGATATGCGTCAGCTGGTTCCATTTTTGTTTGATAGCTATAGCTATGATATTATGATACACTATATTTTGGCACTTACATACTATGAAACTTTAGGACGAAGTTTAAAACAAGAGGGGGTATATGTAAGATCCCACTCTTGCATGCACTAAGTGAACTTATTCTTTGAGGACACTTGCATGCAAGTGATTCAGGCCATTATACTATTGGTCATTTCGATTATGATTATGAGATATTGTGGATTTGATGATATGCTATTTTATTGTATTTACATAGAGATGTGTTATTGACTGGGTTCTCTTGAGTGTGTAGGACTCTGGACATTAAGGATGTAGAGGCATCGATGAAACCCATTGGACTTCGGATCGAATCACGGAGTGGAATGTTAGGGTTTGAATGTTGTTGATGTGACATATGTACATATGATTATATGTTTTGATGATTGATTATTATTGTTGACATGATTCATTGATGGATGTAGGTTGACGATAGCTTGTTGACCAGATTCACATTTGGAGTAAAGGGGTCACGCACGACAACTAGAGACATTGAGGGAGAGGTGTGGAAACAACCCTACCATAGCCTACTAGTACTCCCGTCGTGGCTTGAACTATAGGTTAACGATTACCTATTTTGAGAGACCCTCGATGTCGTTAGGGTAGACTGTGACAGTGTCTCACGATGATTCTAAGGGGTGCATAATAAGGCAGGGTCCTTATTCCTTAAAGGCCCTTAGTCTCCCATAAGATCACCTGACGGAGTATTGACTCCATGGGTTTGACGTCTACCAAATTCAGTCAAGAGGCAAGTGGCACCCTTGGAGAACGTAGTGCATCTTGAAGGGCATGCCACACAAATAAAACAAAAAGAGGTGAGTGGAACCCTTGGAGAACGTAGTGCATCTTGAAGGGAACATCATGCAAATAAAATGGAAAAAGGCAAGTGGCACCTTTGGAGCATGTAGTGCATCTTGAAGGGCATGTCGCACAAATAAAACGGAAAGAGGTGAGTGGAACCCTTGGAGCATGTAGTGCATCTTGAAGGGTACGTCGCAATTTTAACTGGTAAGTTAATAAACCTAGTGCCTAGAAAACTATTCCTCCTTGGGACCTGGTCGGCCTTAAAATGAATGATTTGATAAGTAAGGTTTAATGAATAGATTTTACTTTAAGAAATGTTGCCAAACCTAGTGAATTGAAAACCTAGGTCTGAGTAGAACTTTAGAACAAGAAAAAACTAATTAGACATATAACCGGATTAAAGTGGAAATTTTTATTCTCTAAGGTTCTTTTTATAAAAATTTAATTCACTAAGGTTCTTTTTGTAAAATTTCAATTCCCTAAGGTTCTTTTTATAAATTTCAATTCACTAAAGGTTATTTTTATAACTAATTAGAAAATTCAAGAACTAATAATTAAAGTGGAAATTTTAATAAAGGTTTAATTAATAAAAGGGGTATTTGGTTGTTTTTGTCTAAACCTACTAATTCTGAATTAGTTATAAAAAGGGGAAACTTAAAAGAAAAGGGGCAAACCTAATAAAAATGGGAAACTTAAAGAAAAGGGGAAACTTAAAAAGAAAGGGGAATGTCTAACTTAGTAAGGAATCTAGCCTCAAAACTTTCTATTTATGAACTCAACTAGGACTTAAGTAAGTCGTAATTCATTTAAGAATTGCAAGGGAATAATGGGACACTGAGGAGAGTTTTTAGGAACGTTTTTAGGTGGGTGAGGGAAATAGGAATATTTAATTAATTAATAAAATTGATTTTCTAGTGTAACTAGGGGATCGGGCAACATGTGTACAGGTGAGTTTTTTCCTAATTAATTAAATGAAAAAAGAATCTAATGAGGGTTTGGGAAACTAATGACTAAGAAACTGTATAAAAAAGATGGCATAGTAGGAGTATGGATCAAATCTGGCTTGTGTAATGTTACACTGTTGAAATTTCATCTTGACTGAACTTTCTCTTGTGGGAGTTGGGATACTCAGCTCAAGTAATGAGTGGTAGCTCGACCTTGTGAGGTGAGATGGGTGCTAGCATTCTCTGGTATTGTGTGTGTGGCCCATTTGTGGCTCGGGGGCCTCAGAGGGGAGAAGAGTACCCTTATGTTGGCTGGGAGGTACCAATGAGGGCACATCGATTGGAAAGTGGGAGCTAGATGGAGCACGCGTAGAACAACGATTTCAGAGCATTCGCATTTGGCTACAGTATGCATGTGCATAATTTGTATTGAATAATAGCTCAATTTATTTTTCAGGCATGTTTTTATTGTCAAAAGATCGCTTGCGTATATGCTGATAAAAGAAAAAGACTAAATTAGTTATTCATATGAACTTATATATGGGCGATAGTGCGTCGTGTGAAATTGCAAAAGGGTCACTAAATTTATTTTTCTGATCTTTTTTTTTATTACTGCTTTTCATTGTAGTTTTTGGTTCTGGTTGGAATTATTACTACATTGTATTCTTACCGAGGAAGAATTTTTTTTGGTTCTCGAGACATTATTTTATTTTACTCTATGTTTCTATTGTTTTTAATACAAGGAATTTGTGCCCTTATCTTATGTTCTTATTCTTTCAGTTATTAGTCAGTGCTTGAGCGGTCGGCCAGGAGTCGAATCGATTGTCTTTCACTCCGTTGTTAAAGATTTAGATTCAAATGCCATGCTTTCCTGTGCATGAATAATAAGTGAAGGATAATTTCTCTTCCCAGCCAATTCCTTACTGTGTGCAATGAAATTTCCTCCTTATTTCTCATCCATATCCTTGTTCTTTTCCTCATAAAATTCATGTTACCCACCCAGCGGTGTATTGGGACGATTCGTTGAGTTTCTTTACTGTATTTTTACCTTCTGCATGAATGATTTTTGTGCTTACTGTATATGTATTCATTGTTAGGTTCCCTGTGATGTATTCTTCGAACACTTATTCAATTTCGATCCCTTTAAACTCCTTGTTTCGTTGATCTCCATTCACACTTCTTAAATGGAATTCAAATCAGTGTTTGAGTTCTTCTGCATTGTTAAACTTAAGTTGATCTTCTTTAGCTCCTTCCCTTGAAGATGCAATCTTTAGTTTGATATCCCTGCTTACTACCTTGTAGAATACGATCCTCTTATATATCTTTAGATATGAAATGGAAGTAGTATGCAGTCCTTATGTCACACTCAGTAAGTTTTCACCTTGATTTTTAATGGATAACAAGGCAACTCGAATCCTTGCTAATTGCTCCTTATAATCATTTTCTCTTAAATGTATAAGGGGGTTGTCTAAAAAATCGTGGCTATTTGTTGTAGATTATGTATGATAATCATGGATATGATTATTCTTTCTACGTTGACAATTCGTTGAAGTATTCTTTATATATTCGGCACAAAAGTTCTGTATGGAAATTGTAGATATTTTTATATAATTTGTATGAAAATTCATTGGCATACTTTATTTATTCAATTGAAAAGTCTGTAGTAATATTTTGTATATGACTGACAAATCGTAGCTATGTTGTAGATTTCGTTGGTGTTCTTCACATGTTTCGTGTAGCAAATTGTGATGTTCTTTATATGTTCCATATATATATTCTGTATAAACTATGTGCTGGAAAATCGTTGGCATTCTTCTAATTGTTGGAAATCCTTGAAATCAAAGGGGTTGTGTGATAAATCTTGCGATGCTTGCATATTCCGTATGATAATCATTGGCATTCTTTATATATTAGTGTTGACAATCGTTGATATTCGTTATACATATTCTTTATTTATTCAATTGAAAAGTCTGTATTAAATTTTCTTTATATATTCAATTTCTAATTAAACATAAATATACATCAACCTCTTGAAAAGGATATGAAAATCATGACTAGATTCTCAGTTGTAATCTATCCAAAGCACTGAAATGAAATGATTATTAAGATGATTTGTTGAAATCTTCAAATGTTGTAAATGAATGCCGAATAAAAAAATTTACGCTTGCAGTATAAACTAATTGTCTCCTCAGTCCTTATTGTACAACGCACTTTTAAACAATTGTTGAATAATTTTTTTAACTCTTGTTGAGTAATGTTTTTAACCCTTCCTGTATGAACTAATGGCACCTCAATATTTTGTGTGTAACGCTTTCTTAAAATGACATGTTGCACAACACATTATGTTTACCACCTAAATGTTTTCTCCTAAACTGTCATCTGTGGCACCACAACGATGCCTCCCGAAATTGAGTGGTTTCCTGGTGTCCATTTCCCCTTAGGCAACATTTAGATTTTGGAATTCAATTATTCCTACACAAAAAATTTATTACTAATCGAAATGCAATTATAACTACACAGATTTTACTGTCGTTGAATTTAATTATTACTACACATAAATGTATTGCTAATTGCATTGCAGTTATTACTCCACGAAGACTTTATTAAAATTAATTTTAATTAGTAATTTCAGGATTATAATAGTGTTGTTGGAATTCATTTTAATTTCTAATTATAGTAGAGTTGATAGAATTTATTTTAAATTCCAGGTTACAGTAGAGTTGATGGAATTTTAATTCAACTCTAGAGTGTAGTAGAATTGTTGCAATGAAACTATAATAGAGAATATGAAGGGATCGTTCTTAAATAATAAATGAAATCTTCTATTGGACTTGTCTAGTCTTGTTCTTAATGAAGTATAAATTATATAGTATTCCCCCTTATATGGTATGGTTCCTTTCTTGATTGAATTGGAAAAATTTAAGAACTTATAAATAAGTTATTGGATTATTAAAACCTTGACTAGAAGATATGATGATACCAGAATATTGTTATATGTTTTATTGTAGTTAGAGACTAGTTACTCTATGCGATGACTGAGTCCTTGATGATAAATTTATTATTGAATTGCATCTAGATGTTGTGCAATTGAAGGTATTGTGTAGTCACCCGACATCTTGTGTTTCCTGAATGTTAGAGCATCTTCGTCTAACGATGTCGTATAATGTATGAGTGTGTAAGTTGGATTTCAGGCACGTGAGATTTTATGTTGGGTGGAAGGTTTAGAATTATTTTGTGTGTACTTGGGTTCCTGGCATAATTGATGCAAGGTGGCGACATGACACTGTATGTTTGGATCATTGCATGTGTTAATCGACAAGTGCACATGAAACCTGGCTTAGGGTTATGCGCCTCCCGAGGGGGTTGTATTCATTTTTACATTTTATCGTCTGTTGATTATCACATGTTTCATCCAGTTACATGACTTGATAGTATGTTGGATCATTGTTTTTTGTTTCCTAAATTGTGTATGTTGTTTTCGTCGTCAAATTGTGTTGATTAATTGTTGTCGTTGTCACCTCCTGGCAAAAAAAAAAAAAAATTGCACATGCTTTGCTTCACCTATAGTCGTAACGATGGGGTTTGTTACATAGACACATCCTTCTCAGGTATGGATGCATCCTCCTAAATCCCTGTATCCAACATTCTCTTCTCCACATTCTCTTCAAGAACAGTCTCAGGAACTCTCATCTCCACGTTTCCCTATAACACATTTCAAATTTGTACATTTGAAAATTAAAATTAAATGATTTTAAAAAATTAAATTGTAGTTTTAAATTTTGAAACATGTAATACCTATGATGTTCCAACCTGAATATCATCAACCATGCAAGAGGATGGCATTCCCATAGTCGGTTGAGTCATGGTATTACCCACCAGACACTAACATTCAATAAACTATATATTGTAAGACATTTTTCTTTTAAATTAATAATTTAAATTACATTTCAATTTTCATATATAAATAAATTTGTTTTCAACATGCAATCATACATGTGAAATCCCACCATCTTCAAACTCTCCCAATTAGAATTAGGACCAGCCTTCCCAAGTAGTGGGAGAAAGAATGAGAATCTGTGAACAATGCAACTAATAATTTTAGAGTTCAATGTGTTCACATTAATACAAAAACATAAATTTATTGTATATTGATTCTTCAACAAGGTGTGAATATTGGACAACTGAAGTGCTCATATATGGATATTTTTAAACACATACCTGATTCATTTAACTTATTACCAAACTACAATTAATGAAGATAAAAAATCAATTATTTATAAAGTTACAATGATATGTATCTAGATCTAGAACTACAAGAAAACTATCCTCAAATGCATAAAAAATTTAGTAACTGTAACACATACCAATCCAGTGTTCGGTTCATCATTTTGAATTAAATCGTTCCAACCATTGCGGAAAAAAATTTCATACTCCCGTATATCTTCTATGGACATGGAATCTATCTCCTCATCTTTTTTGTAAACAAAATTGGCTTGATAATTGGCTTCAGCTCTCTGACAGTTCAAATCGACATCAACAACATAAAAAAATGATTCTAAATTTTCTCTGATTGCATTCCTAGCCTCCTTACCAACATCTAATCTATATTTCATATCTGAATGTGAGGAAAATTCCCCTATTGGATGAAATACCAAAGGTAGTGGAGGCTTCTACAATGATGCATTTTGATATGCCCATTTCCGATCATATGTCTGTCCTTTACTAGTCCCATAATAACTGAACGATAGGATTGTATAATTAGGGTGAATTCCCATGAAAAACTTAGCATAAAATATTCTAGAAAAGTAATGTGGAAGATCATCATTCCACGGAAAATTCCCATATGCTGCCAAAAATATATTATAAATATTTCCTGCTATGTTGGGGTGCTTTAAATATTGCACCTTCAACATCTTTCTCTTTGGCCCCTCTTTGAAATTGAACATAGAAATTGCATATTCTTTTGAAACTCTAAATTTAAATACTTCCAATTTATCGGGGCCCATCACCTATGACTTTCATCTCCTCATCAAATCAATGAAACTATCAGTCGTTGGCCCCATATTTTGATATGCATCCATAAATTTCTGCAATGAATGCAAAACAATCTTTGAGATTTGCTTACTCTCTCGAGGGATATCCAAGCACCTCAAATCATTTTGTAGCCTTCTTTTAACACCTGAGCATTGTTTGATAGTCATTGCTTTAGCATACCCTTCCCAAGGAAGCGCATCACCAACATCTGAGCGATAGGTGGACGTACGTGTGTAATCTTCGGTTTCTTGATAATTCCCCCTTAATCCACCTTCAATCTCTTCACCAACATTGGAATATTCATGATAACTACTCTCTATTTCATTATATTCTCTCGCATTAATCTAATCCTCTATACAAATTAACATTTGAAACTAATTACAGCATTTAACAAAAACAAAAAGCATAAAAATATATATATTAAACATAAACATAAATACACAAAAAAATACAAAATAAAAAGAAAATTACCAAACATATTTTGTTGTTGTGATGTATTCCCTACATTCTCCGGTGTTGGAGTATTTATGTGAAACCTATCTAAGAATGCTACATCTATAGAACTATTTTGAGCACTCTGTCTGGATGATCTAGTCACCGATTCATTTGATAATATCCTCATCTGACTAGATTTCCTTTGGTCACTAGCTGCCCCTCCCAAGTTGTCATGCCTTGTTGAGATATCGGTCTCTGACGTCCTCGGTATCTCATTCGAAGAAGGGTTTCTCTTCCTCCTTCATTTGATAGCCTTGAACATTTGTAAGGCATATTTGGAGAATCTTGTCTCAACATCTCGCCTTGATAGATATCCTTTGAAAATTTGCAACAATATAAAACAACTTGAAGGAATAAGCATTCATAACAACTTCAAATCATCAAAGACATATATTGAAAAAACTAAAAACCATATTTGTGACTATGATTCTATATATAATGAACATGACAATATTTAAATATAAAAAAATGTAAACATGTAGAAGATAATCTATATCAATGTGTAAATTTTTTTAATAATCTTTATGTTTTTTCTTAAATTAAAAAAGTTAGCAAAACCAATGGTGTGAAATGTACATGTGACATTTGAGAACCTTAACATTTAAATTAATGTATTTTACATATTAAAGAGTATTATTGAATTTGTAGATATTAATTTGTAGAGTATGTTTTAAACCTTGGAATTGGGACTTTGTCACACTCTTAGGCCAAATATTATGTTGGAGAGAACAATATCATGGTATAGGACCCTATTCATGGCCCATGTTCCTTAGATCTATCATGTATGGCTCAATCCCTTGATTTTGAACACCAAAGCATGCCTTGGGATAAAAAACCCATCCTTGGTGCATTAAATCTCATAAATTGAGCCCATATCCAACTATCTAGCCAAATATTACTTCTAGAAACTCAATGTCATGGTCTAGAGACTTGTGAATGGATCAAGTGCCTTAGAAGTTTTGTATAGAGACCAGATCCTATTTTTTTGGATTTAGATCATGTCATAGGCTAGGATACTCTTCATGACATAGGCTAGGATACTCTTCCATGGTACACCAAAATTTTGAACTTGACTTGTATGTCATTCTTGGAAAAAATATAGATATTGAGGAATTATGTTTTGGTATAGGGCCGTGTATGTGATGTTCAAGCTATAAAAGCATTGTTCATGGCCTATTTCTCTGGATATCATCTTCAAACATTGTCTTGGTATCAAAGACATGTCCTCTGTGTGCCCAATCTTGGAACTAATTTTGTATCCCACTTTTAAGCCTAAGATTTCTACCAAAGTGAACTTGTTGTGGTATGGGCCCATATTGATGGACCACATGAAACAATAGAAAAAAAATGCAGGCCTCTGGACTTGGTTTTTAACCTCACACAATTTCTTAGAAATGTTGTATATAGTTCCTAAGCCATTAAATTTTATCCCCTAATCATTTATTGGGATAAAATACCTTCCCATGATGTGACAAACCTTTTAATTAGGACCATGTTTCACTCCTAAACCAAAGATTATAACCAATGGGCATGTCTCATGGTCTAATGCCACAAGCATGGATGGCATGCCTTACAATTAGATCATTTATGTCCCAAGAAATTGGGTTTGTATCATATCTTGCATAAGGAGACTCATCCTTAGTTTACAAAACCATAGGACAATGCTTGTGTCCCATTCTTCAAGAAAATATTACTTCCAAAGGAATTGTATGATGGTTCAAGGACTTGTGCATGGTTTAGGGATGAAATTCATGGGAAAAAAATACCTTATGGAGGTCATGTTTTACAACGTTCATGTTTTATGACATTATGGAGGGAAATCATAGTTTTACGACATTGGCATATAAATATCTTTACAAAGATACATGGGTGCAAGCGGCATCATATTTTTATGACAAATTGGCATATTTAATGAGGAAAATATTACACCCATACTTTTACAACATTGGTATATAAATATATTTCCAAAGATACATGGGTGCAAGGGGCATCGTATTTTTATGACATTGTCATATTTAATGAGGAAAATATTACACCCATGACAAGTTCTCAATTATTGCTTTCTTTCAATTTGACTATCTTTATGCACCATGCAGTACGATAATGATTGGATTATTGGTTTTCCATCATTTCTATTGGAAACACACTATTCACCATCACCATGAAACAAAAAAGATGTAAAGGAAGTATGTTAATCATTGACTCATTAAGTGGTGCATAATGTTGGCCAATATATTTACACTCAAATCATGAATGGACAATGGACAAAGAGAATCATGGAATCATGAACGAACAATGGACAAATAGAATCATGAAAGGATGCACTTACATTCTCATGGTTACAACTTGTCCTTGCATTCTCTTTCGTTCTCTAATATCATTTCAACCAATGGATAGTTTCTCTTATATAGGAGTGTATTTGAATTTGGGATGGTTTCTCTTATGTAGGTGGTTCAAGATTGAGTGAAAATTCATTTTCATGCAAAGGAATGATTAGAAACTATTTTTTTTCCTTTATATAGACAACTCATTGAGAGTTGTATCTCACTTACAATGAATGTTACTCAATATTCGCTCCCACCTCCACCCTCATATCCTCATATCATGGTGGGTGTGGGGGGAATAATAATTAAAATATAGTATGAGACTAGGGATGGAGGGAAATAAATAGTAAAAGCTAATATGTTTCACTCGTTATCTTCCACCACCTACACCCTCATAGTAAAACATAATATTTTCATTATATCCCCTCACCTGCATCCTCATATATGAGTGTATGAAGGTGAGAGTGGGGATGGGGGTGGGGGTATGGGGAATAATGATTAAAACATAAGAGGGTATATTTTACTCAATATTTCCCCCCACCCTCATACAAGTGAGACACATGTCTTGAATATGAGATCACTAGGCGATCCAGTGAAAAATGGGAAATATCTTTCCTACCCTCCCAAAAGTTGTACTGTGGTTTCACTACATTCACCCTAATAAAACCCTAAATAAATATTTTGTACTGTGATTTCACCAAAATTTGTAACATGGTTTCACAACCTCCACACCTCCAAATGGTCATATGTCCCTTTAATTCAATCGATCATTGTCTTATCACTATTTTTTTGTCACCCTTTCACTCTTAATGATGGAGAGAGTGAATGGGAGATAGAGAAATTGTCACAAGACAATGATGGATTCAATGAAATGGACATATGACCATTTGGAGGTGTGGAGGTTGTAAAACCATGGCACAAATTTTGGTGAAATCACGGTACGAATTATTTATTTAAGGTTTTATTAGGGTCTTTTTCCCTCTTTAAAAATTGATAGGGGCTTTCCCTCTTGGAGAGTCTTCCTCCATTACTTAGATTCATAGGTTAAATCCATTTAAATTGAAACAATGGCTACACCTTTGGTTACAGGTCCAATGCAATTTGGTTTGAGATCTCAACCAATTTTCACTCTTGCTATGTTTTCATTCTTAGTATATTTTAAGAAAGTAAAAAAAATGTTGAGGAATAGATCCAAAGCTTATGTGACTAAGGAATAGCTAGATGAAGCTTTCATAAATGAAATGAAGTATTTTTTGTTGGGAAAATGAATTTGGGAACTTGAATCCTTATACCTCAACCCAATATTTCAAGATGAAGAGGGGGAGATAAACCCTTTGGAACAAAGGGCCACACACCTCTAGGGCACAATTGTTTCCACCACCATGAAACTCATAGAGACCCACTTACAATCTTTAGATGAGGATATCACAACACAATTTTGGTGGTGAATTAAAACATAAGAGGGTATGTTTCACTCAATATCTCCCCCCACCCCCATATAAGTAAGACATGTGTCTTCAATATGAGATCATTAGGAGGTCCAATGCAAAATGGGAAATATTAGGAGATAATTAGATATCACTTGTATTCTACTTAATATTTTCTCAGTTAATTTCTTGATCCTCTTCACCACTATCTTAAATTTATAACTGTAGAAACATAAGACAACAACAAAGGAACACAAATGTCATAGTACTGTGCAGCGAACCAAAAACAAAGACATATCAGACTTCTGTAGGAAATAGAGATACCCCTTGGGACACAGACAAAGACATTTCTTGGAGATGATCTGTCATAAAACAGAGATACCCCTTCGGACACAGACAAAGACATTTCTTGTGTGTAGGAAAATCAGTGAAAGGATTGATCAGAGACAGATATGGATTTGATACATGGAACATGTGTGAAAACAAGATCTTCAAATGTGAAACAAACATAAAATTGCCTCAGGAACAAATAAACATCCATTGCAAATGTGTTGAACATGTAGCAGTAGACATACGTATTTTTAATTTCTGCGAATTTTGAAAAATAGAGGTGTTTAGCAGAGATACAATTATTTTTTACATGTTGGATATTGAACAAAATTATTAGGAAAAAAAATTCTTTACTCTAGGTATGATAACTTAGCAAATAAACCCAGCATATGCATACACATCTCCATTGATTATCTAACATGTCCATGTACATGGACATGCCCGAATTCGGCCCTTTCCATGTTAAAAAATATAACTTAAACAATAAAAATTAACATAAAAAATATAATGAAAGAAGGTTTAGAATTACATACGTATTTTTAATATTTGTGAATTCTGAAAAATAAAGGTGTTTAGTAGAGATACAATTATTTTTTACATGTTGGATATTGAACACAATTATTAGGGAAAAACATGTTGGATTACTGAGAGGGGGGGTGAATCAGTAATAGAGAAATTTAATCCTTTTTAACCATATAATACAAGTGTTATATCAATGTAGCATTATTATCCAATATTTTCAGAGTAAATAAACAATGAACAAATGAACAATCATACACATACACATACACATACACAATACACCTGTGTTTTTATGTGGAAACCCAAATCGGGAAAGAAACACAGAATTCGTTTTCTTATATTTCTTGAAGACTTACAATCATTGGAAGAACCAACTTCCTTTGTTTTTCATATGCAACTGGAAGGAGGCTCCAACCCCCTAGTTTCATAGGCTACAACCTGAGGTAATCTCCAACTCCCCAATTCTCTGGCTACAACCCTCTATGTTCTCCAGCTACAACCACCTGTCCTTGCCCCGTCCAATCACCCTGATGTATAAGTAGAATGATGGAACCACTGTCACAGTATCACTGTGAGATATACTTCTGTAAACCTGTATCAATCAACATGCACCAAACAAATTGTACCAATAACATGAACCATGTATCAACCTGTACCTCAACCTGTAATCAACCTATACCATAAATAAGTGCATCAACCATGCACCAACCTATACCAAACAACCTATAATCAAATTGTATCATAAACAAGTGCATCAACCATACACCAACCTATACCTCAACCTGCAAACCTTCCTTAACTTTAACAACAAGAGACTAGCATTTTCATCAAACTTTACTTTAGTCTCACATGACTAGTTTTGGATTAGTGAACAACCCTAACTTGAAATAATCATAACTATGTAACTGTAATGAATAAAGATCTGAAAATAGTACACAATGTTCTTCAGTGTGTTTTATGCAATTCCTCTAGGTTTCACTAGTTGGAACCTCTCAGTAAAGGATTTATAGCAAAAATGGCATACCTTGTTGAATTTTGGCTTATTCTAGAGAGCAAACTTGTAGAGCATGCCCCGCACGAAATATTTGTTGTATGGATCTAGAAATTTTACAAAGAATACTACAGACTGTACTCTAACCAAAACATTTGTTCTTACAGAATTTGGATCTGTTATGAAGGATTTATGACTTTTTTACCTGAAACACCTGTTTTAGACTAGTTTCAGGACTAGCCACAAACCCTATTTTCTACAGAGTGTAACTCCAAAAATACAACAACCCAAAATATGAAATTCCTACCACAACTACTTTAATGTGTTTCCTCATTGTCTCCCAATTTCACGGTCTGAATCATTCTAGAAAAAAAGTTATTGCGAAAATGGTGAGATGACCAGTAAATAACATACCTTAGAAAGAATCATCAAAAGAATTTATCCTCCCTTGAATATCGGCCTTCTTTACTTCACATTCCCTCTAAAATTCATCTTAGATATCCTTTGGTTACCTCAGTCACCTATATATATTCAATATGCTCAAGTGTGATTAAAATGAGAGAGCCTTTCCTTTTATTTTTACTCTCCAAGTAGCTTCCTTAGAAGCATCTTCTAGGCCACTTTGTCCACATAGTCACCTATGTCCAACTTTGCCCAATTTGACACTTTTCCATGTATCCAATAGCCACTTGACCATTTAACCCATTTTCCTCACTTTAGGGTTAACCTTCTTATAACCACTTTCCATAATTAGAAAGTTCTCTATTTACTCTATTATTTAAATAATCCTCCTTGACTTTGTCACTTCACTTTATTATTTAAATAATCCTCTTTGATTTTGTCACTTCACTTTATTATTTAAATAATCCTCTTTGAATTTGTCACTTCACTTTATTATTTCAATAATCCTCTTTAACTTTGTCACTTCACTGTATTATTTAAATAATTTCTTCTTTGCAAGAACTTTGACTTCTTTGACCTTTTGGGGTTTCAAGCTAATCATATGAGGGTCCTTCAACTTCATAAGGCCATAACTCTCAAACCGTGAGGAGTTATGTGATGTTCCACATACCACCAGAAATAGAATGACATGTACTATCCATCTATAATAGTCTTACCTAAAAATATATCAAAACACATACCATAATACATCAAACAAACTTGGGTCCATTACCCAAACCTTTGTGCTACCAGACTTTCTTCAAGGGTTGACATCAATGAAAACCAACCCAATTAATCAAAAATCACCCCCTTTGGCATTGATGGCAACACTCTGATGAAATACTAAAATCATATCACTCATGCTCCCCCTAGAACCATGATTGCATCTCTGTGCCCAACGCTCCCCTTGGAACCATGCCTATGTCCTTTCCATCTGATAAATATCTCCCCCTTTGTTACCAATGGAAAAGGTATCTTTCCATTCAAGGATGATCCCCCTAACTGACTTGTCTAATCTCCCAACCTGAACTATCATCTTTATGGTGCTTCCTTGTGTACATCTAAGACATATAAGATAAGAATTCAAAAAAATTCATTTTGGAGTAAAAATAACTCTGAGTCTCTAGCGAAGATAATCAAAGGCTTCCTGTGGAAGCGATTTTGTAAATATGTGTGCCACTTGTTCTTTTGTTCCCACATATTCAACTCTGATGATTGTTTCTGCAACCTGTTCCCGTAGAAAGTGATACTTGATTGGAATGTGATTTGTCTTTTAGTGCATCACCAAGTTCTTTGAGATATTGATGGCGCTTGTATTATCACAATAGATTGGAATGGGCTCATCACACTCAACCTGTGTATCTGTCAGAGTTTGTTTATCCATAGAACCTATGTACAACATGTTGTTGTTGCAATATACTCTGCCTTAGTTGTAGATAAGGATATTGATGATTGTTTCTTTCTTATCCATGATACTAAACACTCACCCAAGTAGAACGTTTCTCCACTAGTGTTTCTTCAGTCATCAATGAAACCTTCCCAATCTGCATCTATGTAGTCAATAAGTGATAGATCCTTTCCTTTTGGATACTATAATCCAAACTCTTATGTTCCTTTGAGATATCTGAAAATCATCTTCACTGCTAATACATGTGATTCCTTTGGTGCTGCTTGAAATCATGCCACATAACCAACTTCCTGCATTACATCTGGTCTGTATGCTATCACATATAGTAGTCTACCAATCATTGACCTGTATTTCCTGTGATCTGTAGAATTTGAATCATCATCTTTTCTCAACTTACAACTGGTTTGCATGGGAGTGATAACTAGTTTTCAATTTTCCATTCCAAACCTCTTTATCATTTCTCTAATATACTTGGTTTGAGAAATACAAATTCCTTGCTCTCTTTGACGTATCTGAAGACCCAGAAAGAATGATAGTTCTCCAAGTAATGACATTTCAAATTCATTATGCATGTCCTTTACAAATTTATGGCTTAACCTGTCATCGGTACTTCCAAAAATAATATCATCAACATAAAATTCAATTAATAAAATACTATCTTGAGTTACCTTGATGTAGATTTTGTTGTCTCATTTCCTTTTCTGAACCCTGCCTGTTGTAGATATTTATCTAGTCTAGAGTACCATACTCTAGGAGCCTGTTTCAGACCATACAAGGCCTTCTTTAATTTACACACATAATCTGCGTTCTCTGACAACTGAAATCCTTCTGGCTGTTCAATGTAGACTTCTTCTTCAAGTTCCCCATTCATAAAATATGATTTTAGGTCCATCTGATACACTTAAATATTTTTGGAGCATGCATAAGCTAAAAGAAATCAGATTGCTTCCATTCTGGAAACTGGGGCAAATGTCTCTACAAAGTCGATTCCTTCAACCTATTCATATCCTTTATATACCAATCTAGATTTTTTCCCTATAACTTGTCCATATTCATTCAATTTATTCATGTATACCCACTTTGTTTCAATCACATTCTTATCCTTTGGTCTTGGAACCAATTCTGAAGTGTCATTTTTCTCTATTTGATGCAATTATTCATCCATGGACTTATTCCAAAATTCATCCTTACTGGCCTCTTCAAAATAGGTTGGTTCAATCGTATATGAGAGTGCTAGGTGCATTTGTTCTGGTGATCGAATTCTTCTTCTAGTCTCAACTCATGCATCTTTGTTTCCGATAATATGATCTAAAGGATGATTCTTCTGTACTCTTCTGCTAGGTGTATTTGAAGGCACTTGTTGAACTTGTTCTTCTGCTTCTGTCGGATTCTATTCATCTTCCCCTTCTACTTCTTTTTTATCTTCTTCTACTTCTTCGTAAAACTGTTCCATTGATTCATTTTCTTCTTCCTTTAATTCTTGTCTACCTGTTTCATCAATTATTACGTTGATGATTTCCACAACTTTGTTAATCTCAAGTTGTAACACTTGTATGCTTTCCTTGTACTTGAGTAACCAACAAGTACTCATTTGTCCACACAAGAGTCAAACTTTCCCATTCTGCCATATTATCTTTTGATGTAGCATTTTCTTCCAAAAACTATGAAGTTATTCACATTTGTTGGTCTTCCTTTCCATAGCTCATACAAAGTGTTGTCAGTGTTGTTTTTGAGCATTAATTTGTTTTGAATGTGAATTGTTGTATGCACTGCCTGTGTCCAAAAGATATCTGTCAATTTGAAATCCTTTAGCATTGTTCGAGCCATTTACTGTACTGTACTATTCTTTCTTTCAACAACTCCATTATGTTGATGTATCATAGCAATAGAGAATTGCCCTTTTATTCCATGACTGATGCAGTAGTCCATAAATTCCTTTGAAGTGAACTCTCCTCCATTATCAAATCTCAAGCATATGATTTTTTAATCCATTTTACTTTCAACCATTTCCTTGTAGACCTTGAAGTTTTCAAAAGATTCTGACTTATTTCTGAGAAATAAAACTGCAATCATTCTTGTATAATCATCAACTAATAACATAAAGTATTTCTCACCTTTTAAACCCTTTGTTGTAGTTGGTCCAACTAGATCAGTATGCACAATTTATAGTGGTCTTGTCGTTGAATATTATTTTTTATTTAAACCCGGTGTTGCACCTCTTTTGTCACCTAAATGAGAAAAATAATGGTGCTTACAAGCCCGGTTGGGTCAGCTAGGAAAGACAACAGTAAAGAAAAGGGTTAGAAAGATAAATCATAAAAGATAAGCAAAGAATTAAACTAAGAATGATAAAAACAATTAAACTATAGTGCATAAGAGCATAAGGACAAGGAACAAACAAGACTCATTCCACCAATGGAAAGGATTGTATTAGTGGAAAGAAAACACCAAGAAGAAATAGAGACTTTGGGTCCCCTCTTCCTCCAAGGGAGGGCTCTTGAACCCTAAAATATTGAGCTCTTCTTACAAATGAGAAACTAGGATGAAATGGTGAAGAGAATCCAAAGCACATTCATTCTAGAGGTGATATGAATGGATAAGTGTAATGGTGCTAGCATACTCTTGATGAGGAAAGAGGATCCTCCAAGAGAATACCAGTAGCATAACAATATAAATGAATTCCTTGAAAATGTAGTGCACCCATGGCTTCCTTTTATAGCATAACTTTGAGTCATTATTCAACCAACTTTTAGTGTGAACAAGCGGCTATTTAGGGCACCTTTACATATTTGACTAGCCACCCAGCTGGATTCAGCCGAGATTTGGATGTCAAATCGATTTGGACGCTGAACCAAAAGTGGGTGGGAGGCCAACCAATATCATAAATGCGTCATTCTAAGTTGTACGCAGCTTTTTGCATCGACATTCGTGCATCAGGCACATGTGTGCTTTTCTATCATTTTCAATTGGCGCACGTGCACGTGCTTCTTGAATATCCTTAGCACATGCTAATTTTATAACTGGTTGTATAGTTTTGGACCTTTTGGAAATGAATTTTTGGTGATTTTTGGTCCATGGTTGAACTAATAGCTGTTTGAAGATGATGGATTCCTGTAACCATTTGCGGACGAAATTTTAGTGATAACAGATGCCCCCTGATGGATGAGGTTAGGAGCATATGTATAGCTGAAATTCATCAATGTTTCTTCTATTGAGAGTACTATTGTAAGAAAGAGAAAAAATGAGAGTATTAAGAGTGACCCGTTGGAGGGAGAGGGGAACCTGTAGTACCCAACCTTTCGCAAGGTGTGAAAAATAAATTGTGTACAAATGAGGCGAGAATTCCCCATGCTCGTTTCATGTAACTCAAAAATGTGGAATATAGTAACTGAAACGGTGTGTTGGTGTGGATCACTACAGCACCCTCTGGGGCGGTTTGATAATGACAAAGGAAAATTCTGATGATGAAAAAACTCTGAAAAAAAGGTAAGGACACCTGTGAGAGGTGTCGATGATACGTAGGCATTGATATCCTATCAAATTTCATAGGTCTTCGACATATATGAAAACAACTGCAATAGTCATGAAGTAAGACCCACCGCAACATGAGAAAGTGTTGAAGTCGAATGTTATGGGGGTCAACAACAACATAGAGCAATGATGGTTCTCCTTCTGTTGTCCAAGACTCCTCATTGTAAAGGTAATGAGAGTCAAGATACTGTCGCCCTTCTGGAAACTGTTCTAATGTCAACAAAAGGGGAGATGCGACTCCAAGAAGTAAAGGGCTTCATGAAATCCACTGGATGAGATCAGGAACTGATGAGGTACATGGACAAAGTCAAGATGTGGTGAGACTCGAGACTACCCTTGGTTGGTGATATATGTGAAGTATAAGTGGCAGCAACCATTCAAGTACGTCAAGTGTCAGGGGGAGAACCAGATGTGGGAAAAGTTGTGCCAAAGGTGGGACAAAGTGAACAAACTTAGAGAGAAGAGGTAGGGGACCTGTGGGATACTTGGGGTTTATGGGTGATGTCAACAGGAGTAGGTGATAAGGAAGGCCCCAACCAATGGAGACATGGGTTGCATTTGCCAAAAAGGAAGAAGGTCACCAAAGGTGACGACAAAACACTATGTAAAATGTTGGAAACAATGAATTTGTATAATTACCAAATGAATAAAGAATAATTTGGGATGAGTGTTCAAATACAGAAACAGGTGCCCCAATGCAATATGGCTTGGCCGGTGAGGGTGCAAGTTTCTTGGAGAACGGGTGGAGGGTTGGGGGCCCATAGGTGGGTTTCTGTATAAGGTAAATGAATGGAGGGAAATATGCATATGGGAAAACTAATGGTGGATGAAATGGATTGTTAATGATGTTGTGGGAGTGCAGTCAAAATAAAACCATGAGGAAGTACCCTGGGAGTCCATTGGGTAGGCTAGAAAAATGAGGAGAAGGAGTATGTGGTTGATTTGCGACATGATGTAAGACTATCAGGAATCCCATCCCTAAATGGGGAGAACAGCATGCGTGTCAAAAGTTCCTGGGGGGGGATGATGAATGGGACAACTTGTGTGGGTGAGAGTGATACTAGGTGAAAGTACCAAAATGCGGTGGAAGGGACGGGACTGCAGAGCTAGATATGGGGATCCTAGAGGTAAAACTCGGAGGGTGTGACTGGGAGATGCATCTTGATATTCAGAGGGAATGAATACATGCTAGTGTTGAGGATATACCTGAATGAAGACTGTTGAGATATGATGATCAAGTACCTGCACACATGAAAAACAAATACCCGATGTGAACAATATCTGAAGAGAAAGATCATATAGCGGTTATTTAATAATGTAAGCATGCATACCTGAGCGGAATATGAGAAAAATGGCCCACAGGGCCTCAGGATGAAAAGTGGCCCAAGGACTGTCATGATGTAGATGATGGGGTGTTGATCCTGTGGCTAAAGACAGATCAAAAAATGGATGCCTGGAGCTCCATGAATTGAGTCTGGAAGTTTGGCAAAATGGACTATATATAGTTGTAGGGCCCACGATGCCACTTCATTTGTACCTGTTGTGTTATTGAGTGGACAAGTAAGTTTAGAGGAGTTTTGGAGATTTTGGGAGATTGAGGAAGCCGATTCAGGACCAACGAGCTTCAAGTTAGTTGTCGTATCATCCTACATAAAACTAAGGTTGCTATTTTTGGGTAGGGCTTGTACGGAGGGTCGTACATGGGTTTTTGTAGGTGTGGGCCCTCTAGTGCGTGGGCGATTGAGAAAGTTGTGTGAACGAGTGTGCACTTGTAATTTGGACATCTGCATATGGGGTGCCTTAATGGGGAGAACAGGAGCGCATGGCATGCGCGCCTGTTCAAGGCTCAGCAGCACATGCATGCGCGTTTGTAATTCTAACAGTTGCGCATGTGTGCACTGCTGTGTAGTGAACATGCACGCTATGAGGCGTGCATGTGTGAGTGACAGGGGCGCATGAGTGTGCCCTTGTATGGTCAAAAATTGTGCATGAGTGTGTGACTGAGGGATGAAAAAGTGCACATGTATGCACACATGTGGGGAAAAATAGTTGCGCCTTGGAGGCAAAGATGAAAGCTGTAAAAATTGATATTTTTTAGAGATTTTGATGTTTGTATGTTTGAGATGGCTGATCAAGTACTGTATATGTGGATGTAGGTGATCATTTGGATGATGTTGATTCACTGGAGAGAGAGAGATTGGTCCTAGTTGTGGCAGGCCATGACTGATGAGGAGCCGAGAGTTTGTGAAACTTTAGCAGCATGTGGGTTGCTGAAGTTCTTTGAGTTCCCCCTGATACGGGCCCAAGAGTTCCTCCTGTAGTTCTTGATTCAGATGTGGAGTCTGGATGTACATTGTTTTATGGTGTGGGGTGAGCATTTGGCCTTCATTTCGGTAGAGGATGTATATTTCTTGATGGGGCTCCCTTTTCGGGGAACTCCCTTACCGGCGGAGCCCATAGTACTTGGGGATGGGAAGTTGGTTGTCCTAGGTCAGAGGTACAGTACAAGGGAGAACTTTATGTCGAGCTCCATGGTGAGTATTGGGGAAATGGATGCCCTAGTTCATCATTGTGTGGTAGCGATG
Source organism: Picea engelmannii (assembly GCA_009831015.1). Lineage (NCBI taxonomy): Eukaryota > Viridiplantae > Streptophyta > Pinopsida > Pinales > Pinaceae > Picea > Picea engelmannii. Next base: position 612,698 of record ML780728.1, read on the forward strand.
GTTGTGAGGGTATATGGGTCCCTCGCGACTCAGTGGATCAGTGGTGGTCAGTTGAGGATTATGGAGAGGGCACTGACAGGAGAGCATTTTTCCTGGGGCTTGATGTTGCATGCCAATATGGTAGGGTAGCTAGATAGGTGTTGAGTTGTGGACTCAGGGGAGTTTTCCTTTGGGTCGATCTTGGTGGCATGGTTTCTGGAGAGGGTGCCTATGTTGCACCCGAGAGTGTTATTGGGTGCACCTGGTGTGCGAGAGCCACGACTACAGTGGTGGTTGACGATTTTGATTCGCCACGGTGGTGGGGAGGGTGGCCACTATTTCATAGCCGAGGCAGCACAGGTGTGGCGTCAGATGCCATAGATTATACTGCGGTACCCATACTTTGGGGTGGACTTCTGGGATGATCCGGAGATGGTGCTACCTATAGGAGAGGTGTTCGACCACAGAGGTATGGTGTGATATTGTTATTTTGTAGATAATATAGCATGTATATTTTTATGTATGGGTGGATGCTGATGCTATCATTTTTTTTTTGTATGTGCATATGTGGGGCCTTGCGGGCGTGAGGTGGAGTTGGTTAGAGTGTCGGTGCACCAGGGGCCGGTGAGAACTCTGTATGGAGAGCCACGAGCAGGAGAGACTCAACGATGGGAGGATGTTGGGGCGAGGCTTGTTGATGATGAGAGAGTAGATAGGAGACGTCATTTTGATGACCCTGGTGCAGGGCCATCACATGCTCCTCCAGCAGAGGCTGGGGGAGAGTTTGAGGATATTCTCCACCGCTTGGAGTCGGTGCTATAGNGGGGGGGGGGGGTTTGTTGGTATGGAAGACCATGGTCCAGAGAGCAGCAGTAGCAGGTGCTGCCATGACTGGGCAACTACCTCCCAGTCCGGAGGGACCGATAGTGGGTGGGGCACCACCTCCTGAGGGAGGGTCAGGTGGTGGTGCTTTAGAGGCACCATGAGTGTCTCTGTATGTATTTATATGTTTTGTGGTATTTATATAGTCCTGCGAGCCTACTGGGTGTAGTGGCACCAATTTTTTATCTATAGGGGCGAAGTGGTTCACCGGCCTACAGATGTTTGTATATGTATGATATATTTTTTTTTTGTAAACATGTGGATAACACATTTGAACGATATATATATGGATATATATTTTGGGATCTTGGTGATGTTTACATGTGTTTTTTGTTTTGGTTGATGATGTCTATATGTTGTGACAGATTATTGATGTTTGATGTATGTGTATTGGTAACCTGATGTGATAAATGCCAATCTAATACTAGGTTAGCCATGTTATTTTCCATTTGATTAAATTGTCTTGGAATATGTGTGAATGTAATGGAATCAAAATGTTGATATAAAAGTATAACTTGTAGGTATTTGTGGAAGAGACAAGGATCGCGAATGTGGTTCACATTATTGAGTTGGAGGACGACCAATTGGAAATCAAGTAAAACACTAAGGTGACAGACATGGCAATGGCTGGCCTTAGCGAGGGGACCAATGATGGCAGTGTATTCTGCTTGATTGTTGGTGGCTGAGCCTAAAAATATGCCGCTAGAGTGGAGCAGTTCATGTGAGGGTGAATAGAGGGCCCAAGCAGCCAAAGTGAGATTTTGTGTCCAACGACTAGCTCTGTCAGTGTAACCGATGTGGTAGGCCAATAGGGGTGGCATCTGTCAATAACATGAGTGATAGATTAGACGTGAGGTATGGATGAAAGAAGATTAAAAACTCTAAAACAAACATACAAAAAGAAAAATCCTAGTGTAGAATGGCTACGCTCAGGCGTAAAATTTCTTTAGGTACAACTCGTTGACGGGTTCTTTGAGAGGGTGTCCTTCAGCAGAGGCTAGAAATTACACACCTTTAGTAAAGAAATGTTGGATGATATAAGGTCCATGCCATAGTGACTCAAATTTTCCATGGTTGAAGATATCGTGAGCGACATCGTAAGCAAGAATGAGGTCACCTTCGTTGAATGAGTGAAGGTTGACATGGCAATCAAAGGTGGCCTTTGATCATTTTTTGGCTACTTCATTGTTCTGTAATGAAGATCGACGATCCTCATCCAGGGACTTTAAGCTCAGTAAACGCTGCTCCATTGGAGAAGTGTCAGGTAATAGATCAATAGCGGTGTGTAAGGTGGGAATTTCACACTCAATGGGAAGAGTGGCCTCCACCCCGTGGACTAGATGAAAAGGTGTGAAACCAACAGCAGTTTTGATTGTCGTGAGATAGGCCCATAGCACAGAGAATAAACTATGATGCCAATTGGTTTTATGTTTGTTAACCGTGTGCTGTATCATGGTTTTGAAGACCTTGTTGACTTCTTCGACCTAGCCATTTGACTGAGGGTAATATGGGGAGGCAAAATTGAGGGAGAAGCCTAACTTGGATGAGAGTTCAACGAAAATCTCATTCTCGAAATGTTTCCCGTGATTAGAGACTAGTTGTGTTGGTACTCCAAAGCGGGAAATGACATGGTTAAAGAAACAACGGGCTGCGGTCTCGGTGGTATTGTTGAAGGTAGGCATGGCTTTAGCCTATTGGTTGTGGAGCCTGATTATCTTCCTGATTCAGAGGTCCTTTCTTTCAGCTATGTTTATACCCCATGAAGTATTTACACCCCAGAAGTATGTACACTCTTCCACGTGGGGGAGTGCAGGGGGGGGTACCCCCTCTGCGAGGTCCGGGGGGCCTATCCCCCGGGATGGGGGGTCTGGGGGCAAGCAGGCCCCCAGCATCCCCCGATGGGGGTTCGAAGGCGAAGCCCCCGAAGAAAAAATTGCCTTGTAAAAGTACATTGTAATTTCATTGTAAATCTGGACCGTTCATTATAAGGTCGCAGATCTAACGGTAGAGATTATGTTAGGATTTTTTGCCCTAGAAGGAAACCCTCTTTTATGAGGGAAATTTATTGCGACTATGGATGATGGTGAATATTGTATTCTGAGAGAGGAGACTGTGAGATAAAGAAGAGGAAGTTACAGCGGGTTTGGCTGTAGGTTGTATCCCTTCATTTGCTGGATAATAATAAAGGAAGGACCTGGCAATTTCTCTAGTGGACGTAGCCCACACTGGGTGAACCATGTAAATCTATGTCTCTCTTGTATTGTGTGTCTTCTGTGTTTTGTTTCTGCATTTGTTTTATTTTATTTCTCTGCGGTCCTGTTTTTCTAACAACTGGTATCAGAGTGTAAGGTAACTTGCAGGAAAAAAGGGTTCCTGGTTCGAGTGGGAGCAATGTCGGAAGATGGAAAGTTTAGGGTTGAGAAATTTAACGACCAAAACTACCAGTTATGGAAGATCCAGATGGAAGACTATTTATATCAGAAGAATCTATTCCTACCATTGAGTAGAGTAGCAAAGAAGCTGGCGGCCATGAAGGACGAAGAATGGGAGATTCTTGATAGAAAGCCTCTAGGAACAATACGGCTGAGCCTGGCATCGTCGGTGGCTTTCAATATTTCTAAAGAAAAGACAACGAAGGGTTTGATGGACGCGTTGGCCAAATTGTATGAAAAACCCTCGGCGTCGAATAAGGTATTTCTAATGAAGATATTATTTAATATGAAGATGTCAGAAGGTGGGTCTGTTGCAGATCATTTAAATGA
>ML780728.1:620177-638022 GCA_009831015.1 Picea engelmannii
GTAAAAGTATATTGTAATTTCATTGTAAATCTGGACCGTTCATTATAAGGTCGTAGATCTAACGGTAGAGATTATGTTAGGGTTTTTTTCCCTAGAAGGAAACCCTCTTTTATGAGGGAAATGTATTGCGGCTATGGATGATGTTGAATATTGTATTCTGAGAGAGGAGACTGTGAGAGAAAGAAGAGGAAGTTACAGTGGGTTTTTTTGTAGGTTGTATCCCTTCATTTGCTGGATAATAATAAAGGAAGGACCTGGCAATTTCTCTGGTGGACGTAGCCCACGCTGGGTGAACCATGTAAATCTGTGTCTCTCTTGTATTGTGTGTCTTCTGTGTTTTGTTTCTGCATTTGTTTTGTTTTATTGCTTCGCGGTCCTATTTTTCTAACACAGCCCACTTGGTGAAGTAATTGACTACCACGACGATGTATTTGTGTCCATTGTTGGATGGATGGTTGCAAGTCATGAAGTCTATGCCCCATTTTCAAAAGGGACCAACATTGATTATTGGGTGTAGAAGAGCAGGTGGTGCTCGTGCTTTGTTGGCATAAAGATGACATTTTTCACATCGCTTCACAACGTGAATACAATCATGAAACAAGGTAGGCCAAAAGTAACCGACGTGAATGATTTTCTGAGCGATGGACATCCCTGAGAGGTGGCCCCCACAAGCGCCACTATGGAAGTCGTTCAAGACTCGATCAGCCTCATTGATAGTTAAGCATCGACGGAGTACAGTGTTGACCCCTCATCGATATAAAACATCCCAGATGAGTAGGTAATGTGGGGCTTGGTGACAAATCCATTGACGATCGTCTATGGAGAGGTGGTTTCTGAATTTTTGGGTTCGGAGGTAGACGAGGAGATCACCATACCAAGGGTCATTCAAGGGGATGTAAAAGAGATGTTCATCAGGGAATTTGGTATTGACGGGGGAAATAGTAGTATCTGAGGGAAACGTCGTGATGAGTTCGGCGAGGATAAGGGATTTCTTTCTCTTGGGTGTTGAGAATTCAAGGTCGTACTCTTGAAGGATGATGATCCATCGGGCAAATTTACAGTTAATTTGCCGACAACTGAGCAAGTATTGCATGGGGTTGGAATCTGCTATGACTTTGGTAGTTCAAAGAAGAATGTAATGGCATAGCTTCTGGACAGCGAGGACAACTGCAAGGGCTAGCTTCTCTTCATGATTGTATTTCAAGGGTGTCCCTGAAAGGTTTTTACTAATGTAGTAAATGACATGCTCACGATCGTCATCCCCTATTTGGACGAAAACTCCTGCTACTGAGATGACTAAGGCCAATATGTAGAGGATATAGTCATGGTTATAGTCAAGTGGACTAATCAGCAGGGTGTTGGAGAGAGCTTCTTTAAGATCATCAAAAGCGGTTTGGGCATGTTCATCCCATTAGAATGGGATTTCATGACGGAGTAAGCAAAGGAAGCTGTGTGCACGAGTAGTGTAATCTAGGACAAAGCATCGTAAAAATTTAGCTTTTCCTTGTAGGCTCTATAGTTGGCATAAATTTCGAGGGGGTGGAATTTTTGTGATGGCTTGGACTTTGAGGGAGTCTAGGGTAATTCCACATTGGGACACGATGAACCGAAGGAGGCACCCAACAGTGACACATAATACGAATTTGAGGGGATTCAAGCAGATGTTGTACTGACAACACCTTTGGAAGACGATTCGTAAATCATTGAGATGCTGAGTGCATTTCTTGGATCGATATGTGAGGTCATCCAAATATGAGAGAATGATATGAGCCAGATCATGAAAGATGTATGTCATGGCCCGTTGGAAAGTGGTGCCAACATTCTTGAGTCCAAATGGCATGACACGATACGCAAAGGTGCCCCAAGGGGTAGTGAATGCGGTTTTGTACTGATCGACTGGTTGAATTTGGATTTGGTTGTAGCCATAGAAACCGTCCATGAAGGAAAAAGCTTCGTGATCCGAACAATCATCGATAATTTGGTTGATGAAGGGTGTTGTAAAATTGTCTTTTGGACAAGCATGATTGAGGTCGCGAAAGTCTGTACAGACAAGGACAGTTCCCTATTTTTTGTTGACAGGGACAGGTTTGGAGACCCATGGCATATATGTGATGGGGTAGATGAACCCTACAGTGCATAATTTGTCAATCTTGGCTTTGATGGTCGCTGCTTTGGATGGGTCTAGCGGTCACTATTTTTGACAGACATGTGTGATATCAGGCCATGTGTCTATGTGATGTTCGATAATAGAGGGATCAAGGCCGGGCATCTCTATGTACGACTAGGAAAAAATGTCTCGGTATTCCTGGAAGAGGGCTTTGTAGGTGGCGATTTCTTTAGGAGAGCACACAACACCAATGGTGATTTCCTCTATAATTATGGATTTGATGGAACTATCTATTTTGATGGTTGGGGAAATATTGGCCATATTGCCTTCCTCGAAAGTATCAGGGGTAGGGATAGGGTTATTGAACCAATCTGTATGCCCTGATGGGATAAAATCTTTGGTTTCAACTGCATATATGGGTTGTTGGTTATGAGGCATGAAGGATTCATGTGAAATAAAGAGAGCTTTGTGGTGGAGTGCATCCCATGGGCAATCGGGGGTACTTAACTCCTTGAGGATATCCTCATCGCAGTGAAACTATCGTGAATATAGGGGATTGAGAGGAGTAACATCAGTGACTATCACAGTGTCGTTGTCTCCTGCTGATAAAGAAGTAGGGAGATTGATGCAAGGGGATTGCAATGGTTTGTTCGACATAAACCAAATATCAAGATATTGTGGGTTAAAAATGATAGTCAGGCATAAAATTTCCGTAGGAAAATGAACTGGAGAATTGGGGGGATTTGCGAGTAAATCCTCATATAAATCATCTAAGAACCATGGAGGAGTAGGGAGTGCTCCAGGCTCAAGAGAAGTAATATGAAGAACCTCTAGTGATGGAGTAGGGTTAATCATTGATTCTGTAGGGGGGGGGAGGGGAGGGGGGTAGGATTTTGAATCAGGGCCATTTGGCGTTGTCTGTATTCAATGATCATAGGACATTGGTACATGAAATGATCTAATGATTTGTAGAGAGAGTAAGGGCACCTCATACGTTCGTTGACTAAAGTCGTGACATAATGGATGTCTGTTTCGTTGGTTGAGGATGATGCAGATGGACTGGGTTCTTACTGAAAGCTCTAGCATACTACTACTAGCATCTATCAGAATTGGGGTAGCGCTAGGAAATGGTGTGTATAATGGCCATATTCTGAACAGATAGCGCATGCGAATTTGGTTTGCATTCCTTTTCTACTGGTGTTCTGGGAGATAGAAAATGTAATGGAGGAAGCGACAAGTGGTGGAGGTGATTGAGGGAGTTGAATGAGATTACGTAACTCAGGAAGAGATGGGAACTTGTTGGTGGGGTGTTTGTCTTTCTCTTATAGCGTGTAAGGAGGTTGGACACATGGGGGAAGTGGAGCAGTGGGATCCTTCTTTCTTCATCTGCTCCTAGCTGTAGCAAAGGTGCTAATGAGTGGGGGTGTGGGTGAGACGGTGGGGGTAAGTATGGGAATCTGCATCGGGATTCCTTCGGTTTGGGGAGGGAGGGATGGTTGAGGGACCATCTTAGGTGGATGGAGATACCATACTGGAATTTCTAACACCATGTTAGGAAGGGTGAGCGTTGCAGCTACCTGGAAAGATTATACACTTGGTGGGGGGTAAAAGAAGGTGATTTGGGTAATGGCTTGGGGGACTGTTTCCCAAACTGGGATATGGCCCTGGGGGAGGGGAAGATTAGGAATGGGTAAAGCTGAACAAGTTCCAAGAGATTCCAGAGGGAGATATTCTGCGACTAATGGGATGTCAGGGGAAAAAGAGGCCTCGGTGGGAGGGAGAATATCTTCAGTTTCGTTGGATGAGACAAAACATACTTGATTGGAAGGATGAATGAGTGGTGGTGCACCATGGTATGTCCCAAGCAAGGATGGGTCTTTGAAAATTTCAAGTCCTATCTTGATGAGTGGGTATGTATCGGGATTAGTGTGGACAAATGGGAGGATATTATCAATGTTGGAAGAAGGGTTAGGCTCATAATGTGAAACTTGATCGATGGTAATGATCTTCCCATTATGGGGGAACATCATGGTTTGAAATATAGAAGAAGCAACTGCTTTCATAGCATACATGTAGCTACGACTGAACAAGATATTGTAATCGAGTGGGGCATCGATAACCTCAATATCAATGAGAATGGTTTTTCCCCTGAGTGCTACAGGGACATTTTGGAAGAGCCCTTCGGGAGAAGATGGTCATCTATCATAAGATCTTAATGTAATGGCAGATGGTATGAGTTCGGGAGAACCAAGTTTCTGCCATACAGATTTGGACATGATACATGTGGATGCACCTTCATCAATGATGCATCAATGAACAGTAATGCTCTGTATTTTTACGAGGATTTGAAAAGTGATAAGAGCAGGGAGGAAAGGTTCTCCACTGTCGAGATAAAATGTGATGAGTCAGGTATCAACAGGGTCGACTGCCCCCAGGGTGGAAAGTAATGACTTCCGCTGAGTGGGACAAGTTTGAAGGACTTCTAAGACTGACATGGCAGCCAGAGATTGTGCCAAGTCATCGACCAAACTATAATTATGAGCCACCCTAGCCTGAGGGTTGTGGACATTCCTGTGTAATGGGATACAAGGAATACTAAGGGGTATTTCTGTATTAGGGAAAAGAATCATTAAGGGGGGTCCAGTTGTGACTAGGGTTGCTTCTAAGGTGGTGGGAGAAGACTTAGGGGGTGTGCTATATTGACGACTATGTTTTTGCAGAAGGACTTCTTCCTCACTGGTGAGGAGGATAGTGTGATCGACAATATTGCCCATATTGGGATACTGTCCCAACTATGGTGGGGTAGGCTGCATGTCGTGTTGGGTATTTATCACCCCTTGGTGTGGAATGGGGTTTTGTAGCACGGTTGGGGGTAGTTGTTGCACATATTGTTATGGGGCCTGCGGAGGGGCAGGCGGTGCTGAGGGATGTGGTCCATTCACAAAGTCTTTCATCCTTTTAAAGTCAGCGATTTAGGGGCAATGGTGAGTATAGTGACCAAACTCACCACAAAGGGCACAAGGGAAGTTTGTCTGAATATTTTTTTTGTTCTTTCATTGGAGTTTGTTGTTATTGCCCCCTTGAGGGTTCTGGTTCCCCAGATTCTGGTTTCCCCCAGTTGGTTGGTTTTGTTGGGGATGGTTTCCTCCTTACCCTGGATTATTATTGTTCTGGTTTTTTCCTTTCTTTTTGGCATTATTCGACTGATGGGTCAGGTTGGCTGTATTCAATTGTTCAAAATTTTGGTATTGTTGAATGGGAGAGGGATGAACAAAATTAACCCCAATGTGTGGGTGTCCGTGTGGTGGAGTCATGGGTTGTGGGGGACCAGGAAATGGAAAGTATGGATTATGTTGTGATGATCGGTAGGGTACATAGGAAGGTGTGGCTCTTTCACTAATGCTTAGGGTATAAGTTGTGGTAGAGGGGGTACCAGAAATTGGTTGGACAGGTGGGCGTACTATGGGTGCCAGCGGGGGTCCATTTATGGGTGGAGGTAGGGTAACAAGGTATGGTTGTTGATAAGGGGGAGGAGGATAATAAGGTATTCCTCCATATGCCGACGGATACTGAGGGGTTCCATAAATTGGTGGTTTTTGGGGATGTGAATTGTGGTGTGTAGTGGTACCAATCAATCCATCCGCTAAGTGAGACATCCCAGGTTTGTCCTGGCCAAATGGCACGGGTCTCGGGGTGTCAGGGAGTACTGTATATAAGTATCCTGACTGGGAATAGATGAGTTTGAACTATTGGACCTTGTTAATGGCTCTTTCTTTAGACTGGGGGAAGGTGGCGACCACATCTTTGGCAAGGAGGGAAACAAGTGATTTGAGGAATCAATTGAGACATTGTTGTGGAGTAGCTTAAGATTTGCAAAGACTACACTGCCAATGCCATTCATGAATGTGGTCAACGATGTGCATGGCGGAGGTTTGTTTAAATTCTGAGAGTAGCTCGAGGTCATTGTCATGACGAATTGGTAGTTGAAAGAAGGTCTAGAATGCTTTGGCCAAGGATTCAAAAGTCACATGGGACCCATATTTTTCTTCTACATGCCACTTAGTTGATGGGATAGTGAGTGTATGTTGAAATAACCTCAATCAGATGGAATCATCCGTGATGTTGTTTGAAGAGCACCATAAGTGAAAGGTCATGATATGGTTGGCAGGATCATCTCCCTGTTTTCCTTTGAACTTGGGGATGTCTGAAGGGAGTTTGGTAGGCATTGCAGGCCATGCAGGGTTGTGCAATATAGGATCATTGGTAAGTTTAGTTAGATCCGGTATGTTGAGGGAAGCCAAGTAAGGCATCTAAGGTGGTGGTGGAAGATTAGCTCTAGCCATAGTGTGAGTGTTTCGCGTAGTTGACCCTTGAGGGGGACAAGGTGGGTTTGTACTTCCCCCTTGAGAAGAAGTTGGTCCCCTACTTCCATGGAAAGGAGAGTGTGGGGATGTTTGACCTTGGAAAGTGGACCCAAGTAAGGTGGAACCAAGCAAATTTGATCCTAAGACAGTGGCACTCATAGGGGTGTGAGAAGGTGGAGCTGATGAGTTGGAAAGACTAGGAAATCCCCCTATAATAGGAGGGAGATTTAGCAGGCATCTAGAATGACGAGGGTTCTGTGGGTCCCCTATGATGTATGACTAGCTGAGTGGATGTGTGTGAATGGTGGTGAGAGTAATAAATAAACAAGAGCCTTTGCCGTAATTTTTGAACCTTCACAATATATTTCCCAATCAGATGTAATCAGAAGGGCATCATACATAAAGTAATTTGATAAAGAAACATATATGTGGATAGGTGGATTTTGTCTGCATGGGAGAACAAATAAAACAAATGTTTGTTTCCTAAAAGATGTAACATCCTTCCTCTCAAATACCACTGGACCTTCCAATAGCACTCGACAATGGGGTCTAAATCCATCGGAAGAGAAACTAGTGAAGGATGAAGAAATCAGTTATAATGAGGGCTAGAGGGGGCATATCCCAAAAGAGATGGAGATATTTCCCAATAGCTACACTAAATCTGATCAAGGTGCAATTGCAGCCCACAATTGCCACCTGGGTGGATGTCCTAAATTTTGGTCACTAGGTACCTCAGTCAAAGTGCAACATTTAGATTTTCATCCTAAGAAATGGGTCACGAGATCGATCTCGTCCAAGAGGTGGGTGCCTCAAGGGGGGATGCACAGAACAACCGGACCTCGGCCTTCAACCCTTCATGGGTATCTCCCTGCCCTATGGTGTAGGAACACTTGACTTGGAGGATTTCAAAGTTCCCTATTTGTCAACTTCTATTGTTTTGATGATGTGAGAACCAGATAACAGGGAGTTATTTGGATGCCTATCCCTAAGATCCTACCTAGACTAAAAAAATTCTTTTGGCACCTCCTATGGAGGAAAACTTAGTGAGTTTTTAGAAATATTTTAGGTGTGGTTGTTTGAGAGATTGGGGGTGTAAACCAACCTCGTTGAAATTAAGTGGGAGTGGATAGTCTTGTCAAGAGAAGGGGTGGGGCGTTTCAGAATCCCAATGGAGGAAACTTAATTCAACCTCCACAATTTCTAGATAAGACTATGTGAGTGATTTGTGAACTTTGTGTGTGAACAAGTGAAAGTGTGCCAATTTTTTAACAATTTAAGTGTCACCTTGCTGCAAGTGGACTTCGCTTGTTCCTTACAAGTTTTGATTTACCTAAGTTACTATGTGTCATTGGTACAACCTTGCAGAATTTTAAAGTCCCTAGGAAACTAGAATGTGGACATGTGGGTCCTTACTATTCATTTAACTCCCTATTGTGATTTAATCTAAGAAAGCTTTGAAACTATCCTAGATTGTGGACATGTGGGCATGTATGGGCCCGTTACAAAAACTTTAAACTTCCCTAGTGATTTAATCTAAGAAAGTAAATTTCAACACTATTCTATCTTTGTAGCATGTGGGCATGTATGGGCCCTTACAATTTTAAGATGTGTTTGAAAAATAAACTAAGAGGAGTCCCGAGGGGGGTTGTTTTCCTCTCCTAAATATTTTTTCTTTTTAAGGGAGATGAAACTATCTCTCAACCTCTTTATGATTCTCAATATCACTTTGGAGCACGAGAGAAGATCATACTCAACGATTGATATCTAATTTCTGGTCCCAATGCAAGTTTTAAATGTGATATAGAATGATTCCCACTTAACCTTTAATCAAAGAAAGCCATCCATGTGGCAACATGAAAACAAAAAGAGCAAAAAATTATGATTTTAACCCCCTAAGTGCCTATGTTTTGACTAATCCCTTTATATGGAGAGGGAATGTAAGTGTGGTGCAGATTACAATATGCATGGAATCAATTTTAAGAAGGCTATGGGCCCTCCACAGATCACAAAAAGCTTACAATGTGTATTTTTCTGCACAGGTGTGCAGGTCTCATAATAGACAGAGGTGTTTTGAGCGCCAATGCATGAACTAAAAGAGACTTATGGGCACAGGTGCACAGAAGGCGCTGAGTAATACAATGGTTTTGGTGCACGTACGCACGATGCGCAACTGTGGGCCGATAAACCCACGCACACCTATCACACGGCCGTGAAGAAAATTCTAGATGGAATTCTCTTAACTCAACTTTGAATTTGATGTTTTGTAAGTCGGCTTGGGCCAGTTATGGTACTTGCAGGTTAAATAAACAAAAAGAAGAGCTAAAATAACCCAAATGGGGTAGGAAATTTATACCTTTCCCCAGAGGATTCGCCAATCTGTTGCACCCCTTTTGTCACCTAAATAAGAAAAATAATGGTGCTTACAAGCCCAGTTGGGTCAGATAGGAAAGAAAACAGTAAAGAAAAAGGTTCAAAAGATAAAGAATAAAAGATAAGGAAAGAATTAAACTAAGAATGATAAAAACAATTAAATTATAGTGCATAAGAACATAAGGACAAGGAACAAACAATACTCATGCCACCAATGGAAAGGATTGTATTAGTGGAAAGAAAACACTAAGAAAAAATAGAGACTTTGGGTCCCCTCTTCCTCCAAGGGAGGGCTCTTGAACCCCTAAATATTGAGCTCTTCTTATAAATGAGAAACTAGGATGAAATGGTGAAGAGAATCCAAAGCACATTCATTCTAGAGGTGATATGAATAGCTAAGTGTAATGGTGCTAGCATACTCTTGATGAGGAAAGAGGATCTTCCAAGAGAATATCAACATCATAAAAATATAAATGAATTCCTTGAAAATGTAGTGCACCCATGGCTTCCTTTTATAGCATAACTTTGAGTGATTATTCAACCAACTTTTAGTGTGAAAAAGGGGCTAATTAGGGCACCCTTAGGGCTTTGACCAGCCACCCATCTGGATTCAGCTGAGATTTGGATGTCAAATCGACTTGGAAGCTAAACCAGAAGTGAGTGGGAGGCTGACCAATATCATAAATGCATTGTTTTAAGTTGTGCGCGGCTTTTTGCATCCACAGTCGCTCATCGAGGGCATGTGTTCTTTTTCAACGTTTTCGACTGGAGAACGTGCGGGTGCTTCCTGTATATCCTTAGCGCATGCTGATTTTATAACTGGTTGAATAGTTTTGGACCTTTTGGAAATGCAATTTTGGTGATTTTTGGTCCATGGGTGAACTAATAGTTGTTTGAAGTTGCTGGATTCCTGTAACCATTTGCGGACCAAATTTTAGTGATAACACCTGGTCTTTGTTTTCTTTCCTTATTGACAATTATTTCGTAAAGTGTTGGTTGGCTTCGTGATCTGGGGAATTTCTCTAACTACTTCACTTTTGTTGACTTTGACAAGGTTATCAAAATGTATGTGACCCATTCTTCTATGCCATAGACAACTTTCATATTCCTTTCCTAAACAACACCTTTCATTTCTAATTTCACTTAATACATATATGTTGCTTGAAGTTCTCGCAGTTGTTGCAATCAATTTTCCTGAACCTTATTTTCTTATCTCGCACTTTTGTGAATCAAAAGTAACTTTATGAGCTTGGTCACACATTTGAATCACACTTAGAAGATTATGTTTCATATCTTCTACTAGTGTAACATTTTCTGCCTTGGTATTCTTTTTTTTTTTAGTAAATGATTGTGTGAATTTATATTGCTTTATACAGTTATAGTACAAAACTGATGCAAGGATTCCCAGGATCTACCTTAACGGAAACCAGATCTGGGTTCCTTGGAGTGCAGTATCTGAAAATAAACAAAGAGTGACTGGGTTGCCAGAACGGGAAACCAACCCAGGCTACCATAATCCAGTCTAACAACTTCATCAAAAGAAATAAAAAAAGTCTGAACATATTGGGGTGAGCTCCTACTCTAAGAGACAAGGTCTGGGTAGGTCCTGCGCTAGTCTAGGTTGATGGAGTTCTCTGCATCCCCTTTCTACTGTGTCGTGTCCTCCTCCCTCTATTCCACCAAACATAGATTTATTATGCAATATGGGGTTCCATTACTGTCGGCTGGAGTGATATCTATACGGTGGACGTAGTGTAGATAGAGATGAAATTGTCCTTCCATCCGCTCCAGTTTCTCCTGTTGTGTTTTCTGGTCCTCCACCAGCCTTTTTACCCCCATCTCCAGGTTTTTGAGGCAGTTGAGAATTCCTATGTGCTCTTTCTTCTTCTCTTTGGTTTTCATCCTGTTGGTCTCCCCTCGGTTTGCACACATCTTACCTATCAACATTTTGGTTCTCCAAGCTTCCTCCACCGTCCTGTGGCAGAGGGTTATCCTCGATTGTGTGGTTCCAGGGTCCTGTATCCCCCCTGCTTCTTGGGTTAGTGTTGACCAGTCTTTACCCCCGCGGGTATTTTTAATCTCTCCCTCCCATATTTTAATGGTCGTCTTCCCCTTGGTGTCTACCTTCGTGATGAAGGTGCTCCTCGCGTCCCTAGATGCCTATTCAATTCTTGTCATCCGGCGGGTGCTCTATGGAGGTTCCTTTCTCTGGAGGCCTCTCTTGTTACTAGTTTTCTTCATGCGCACTATATTAACTTGCAAGTGGTGGTTCTTACGTTGGGTTCTTTCCCTGTTCCGCTGCACCTCCTTCTGATAAGTAAGGTGGCCCTTGTAATTGTGATGCCTTGTTCTGTGATAAGTTCTGGTGTCCCAGCCTTTATGGAGCCAACTTGACTGCGGTCTCATCCTTGCAATCATGATCTTCTCATCAAGGTGGTCCTGTCAGTCAGAACACTATGTTCCAGAGTGTGTGCATTTGATGACCCTGTCGTTATCCCTGCGCCAATGCTCTGCCCTGCTCATTATACGCCATCCCTTTCTCGATCCCATCTCAGTACTTAGGTGGGGTGTGTTCCTACTTGGTCCTGGTGAGACCTGTCGTCCATCATCCTTTGTCGCCTACGAGTTAGGTCCATCGTCCTTTGCCACCTGTGATTTATCTCTTTTTATTTCCATTGGGTAACTTCTGTACTTCTTTTTATTGATGGGGTTGTGGTGTCGTACCTTCGCCTGATGTGTGATCTGCATTTGCATTTGCAACCTTATTTGATTAGTGGGCCATCAGATTTTTCCTGGGACCTAGTGTCCTATAGTGTCTATTATGCCTCTATTATTTATGTAATCTTTCGTACTACTCCTGTTATCCCAGTCTTTTTCTGCAAGTTGGGTGTAGTCTTCTCGGAATTTACCTTGCTCGATGTTTCTCTAGATTGTGTCCAGTTCTAGACCTTCGTTCTCGACCCCCTCATTTTCTATTCTGTCTGCCAGTCCATTTGTTGACCTCCTCACCCAACACAACTCCACATTGATCCCTGTCCACAAGTGCTCCTGGATTTTTTTTAGTAGGTAGGCCAATCGCCAGTGCCTCTGGATCTTGCCTATTCTGGTACCATTTTGGAGTTTTCTCACTGTGTTGATCACTAGAATGGAGTCTCCTTCCACTATGGCATTCATCATCCCCTCCCGATTGAGAATCTCTAGACCTGTCTCCAGGGCCCCGAATTCTGCGGCATTATTGGTGGATTTTCCCAGGCTCCCCGCGTATAGTCGTATGATGTTCCCTTTACTATCCTTGATTACTCCCCCCAGACCTGTTCTTCCTGGGTTCCCTTTCGTCGCCCCATCAAAATTCAACTTGAGAGAGCTTGGAGGTGGCATTTTCTAGTTGCGCTCACCTACTTGGAGTTGCAGCTATTGTCTGCTTGGATTGGGGTTGCACCCACCAGTTAGTTGGAAAAACTCTAGGACTCTAGAATCCTGATCAGTGGGTTGCACGCTACCCTCCTGGAAGTTGTTTCTCATCACCGTCTCACGTATCACAGAGTTTATTGTTTCCTTGATCTTCATTTCTGGCCAGCTTTGGTTTTTGAAAATGCACATGTTCCTTTCCTTCCATATCGACCATATGATCATTCCTGGGGTGAGGATCCAACAGTGGTTCACCTCTGCTTGGTCGTTGTAGTTTTCTCTCCAGATCTTAATTGTTGCGGCTATGTTACCATGGATCTTGTCTGACTGACAGAAGATACTTGTTGCCCAGTCCCACAGTTCTGAAGTGTATGCACATTCATCAAGGAGATGGTTGGTTGTTTCTTCCTAAGTTTGACATAGATGACATCTTGACGAACCAGTGAAACCTCTTTTCCTTAGGTTATCCCAAGTTAGGATGTGGTTGTGTAATATTAGCCACTAGAAGATCTTAATCTTTGGCCATTGGGGGCTGTTCCAAAGCTTATCCCAGTGTTGTGCTTGGTCATCTTGGTCTGGGTCCACCATATAGTGCCATAATTATTTTAGGTTGAATTCCCCTCCATCCTTTTTGCCCCACCTCAATTGGTCTTCTCCTTCCGTTACTGTTATTTTTCGTCTGACTAGTTCCTCCTCCAACCCTTTTATTATTGTTGCAGGTATATCCTTGTTTTGAGGAATAATCTTGTCCCAAGTTCTCCATTTGTTGTGGTCCATTCCCTACTGCCAGTATCAATAGACGTTGATTTTTCCTTGCGTGATCAGGTCTTGTTGGAGTATCCCTCTGTCCGGGTTTTCCATCCTTGGTTCATGTTGCCAAGCATCCTCCCAAAATCTGGTTGTTATGCCATTCCTGATTTCCCAAAAGATATGTGTCTCAATCCATGCTTTGTTGTGCCATGATAGGTTCCATATGGATGAGACTTCCCTGGTTCCTCCAAAGCCGATTTTGTCTTGGTCGCAGGTGTCCGGTGCGTACTTTGCCTTCCATAGGTTTACCCAAGGTTTTGCAGTTTCTTTGACCCAATGCCACCATAGTTTCACCCCATATGCATTGTTGGTCATTTGTGGATCTTGCAGCCCCAAGCGTCCTTTGATTTTTGGCCTGCAGACTTTCTCCAAGGCCACCAAGGCCCATTTTTTCTTTGTTTCCGCACATCGCCATAGGAAGTCCCTCTGGATGGATCTGATTTTCTATAGGATCCCCTGTAAAGTGGGGAAGACTGACATCATATAGGTTGGTATAGCTTGTAAGACAGTCTTAGTTAGGATCAATCTGCCAGCTAGATTAAGGGACCTATACGTCCAGTTTTTTACCTGCTCCTGTAACCTGTTTATTACTCCTTCCCAAGTTGACAACTTATATACTTTGTCTATCAAAGTAACCCCCAAATACTTGGTTGGGAATGTTTTCCATTCAAAGCCTAGAATGTTGGTCAAATTCCTTTCGATAGCTGGGTTGGTATTAAAGAAAAAGATCATCGACTTGGATTGATTGATCTCAACGCCTGAGGCTTCTCCAAAATATTCTAGTATGCATTTGTAGGCTTTGGCTTCTTTGACCATGGGTATGTCGTGGAGGAGTGTATCATATACAAACTGTTGCTGGGTTGAAGTAGGGAAATTTTCGAAGGGTTTGAGCCCTGTTATTTCTCCAGTTGTTGTTTCACTCTTTATGCTCCTGCTGAGGCCTTTCATCATCAAAATGAATAGGAAGGGGGACAACGGGTCACCTTGTTTGATCCCTCTCGTGGGCCAGAAAGGTTTGGTCGGGGCTCCATTGATTAGTAGAGAGTAGCTTGTTGTGGATACTAGGCTGACAATCCAACTGATCCAGTACTGGGTGAAATCAAAGGCTTCCAAAGTCTTTATCATGTAATGCCAGCTAATTTTATCATAGGATTTTGCTAAGTCCAACTGTATTAACATTATCCCCCTCTTCTGAAGTTTTAAGGTGTGAATGATCTCATGGGCCTGGATTGTCCATTATTTGTCTACCTTCCATGAACCCTGCCTGTTCTTGCGAGATCAGTGAAGGTAGGAGGGGTTTCAATCTATTTTCTATGACTTTGGAGATAATCTTGTAGATCACGTTACAAAGTGCTATGGGTCTGTACCGGTCTGGGGTTTTGGCTTCATTTTCTTTAGGGATTAGGGTGATCATGGTTGCCTTTAATGCTTTAAGGACGGAGGCAGACCTTCTAGAGTCCTCTACTACCTTATAGATGTCACATTTGACAATTTCCCGGTAGGATTTGAAGAACTCCATAATGAAACCATCTGGACATGGTGCTTTCCCACTGGGCATTTCCTAGAGAGCTTGATCAACTTCTTATGTGGAAATAGGTTTGTTCAGGAAGATGTTTTGTTCCTCGATAACTAGGCGTGGAATATGTTGGGTTATTTTGTGGATGGCCTCTGATCTGTCTTGATGAGGTTCTTGGGCTATCCCAAGGAAGCGTCTGACCAGAGTGCTTTTGATATCCTAATGTGACTCATGCTCGATTCCATCCAGGTCCTTGATCTTCAATATTTTGTTATGGGCTCTTCTGGCCATGGTTGTTCTGTGGAAGAACTTGGTGTTCTGCTCTCCTTCCTTTAGCCATCGGATGTGGGGATTTTGAAGCCAGATTTTTTCCTCCTGTTGGCATCGCGCCTCCCATTCTTGTGTCATTTGGAGCTCTTCCTTTTTCCGATCCTCCGTATAGCCTTCCCATAAGCAAGTTTCTTGGAGTTTTTTCATTTTTTCTTCGATGTCATTTTTCTTTGTGTTTATATTCCCAAAGATATCCCTATTCCAATCCTTGAGTTTTTTTCTGATGTATTTAAGTTTCTTGTGTAGTTTGAACATCCTAGTCCCTTGCTCTGGTTGCTCCTCCCGCCACCATTGTTTGATTTTTTCCTTGAAAGTCGGGTGATCAATCCAGAATTTCTCGAATCTGAAGGGTCTGTTCTTAGGTGTTGTTTGGAAGCCTGCTTCCAGTTGTACTGTAACACATCCACTATCATAATTTAAAATTTCTGGGTTAATTTCCCACAAACCTGTCTTAGCGAAATGCCAATCCCTGGTTCACTATCGGGATTCAGGGTTTCAATTGTCAAAACTCATTCACCCCCATGACTCGCGATCCTCCAAATCCCAATGCGCTCCTTACGCATTAAGTCCCCAGGCCAAGCCTGTGGTTTACTGCCTTTACGACCGTGGTCTTACCTTCTGTAGGGGCTGCTCCTATCGGAGTTTCAGGATTTCCGTTGTCGTAATTCACGGGTTCTCAGAACTCGCAGTTCTCCAATCCCCGATATGCTCCTAACGCATTAGCCCTCTATGCTATACAGTAGTCTATGTGACCACTTACCATAAGACCATCGTTGTATAACCTCCCATCGGGGCTACGACGTTTGTGATGATGCAAAACACATGTCCACGGGAATTGCGAATTCCTGATTCGCGACACGCCTTTCTGATCACGCTAGCCCCACTGGTTTAGCCCCTGGTCCACATGACCAACTCCGTGATCACTACCTTGTCCCCATCGGGGCTATGGGGTTTCCCATATCACAAGACCCACGTCCTCGGGACCCGCAGTATCACGATTCCCGATTCTCTCCGGGTGCTTGACAAGCGTCCTTCCTACAGCTCCATCCTCCTCCGCTAGTGGGTTTGACAGCTGGCTCCCACTCATCGGGGTTTCGCGGTTCGCGATTCCATATGGAAAGA
Source organism: Picea engelmannii (assembly GCA_009831015.1). Lineage (NCBI taxonomy): Eukaryota > Viridiplantae > Streptophyta > Pinopsida > Pinales > Pinaceae > Picea > Picea engelmannii. The sequence goes on from ML780728.1 coordinate 636,205, forward strand.
GTTCCTTGCATTCGTAAACCCCGATATGCAGAACCCTGACTATGTTAGATCCACTGACACGCGTCCCTCAAATGATGGACGGTCCTGATTGTATCAGAGAATCGTGTATCGCGATTTCCTTATGCACAAATCTCTTGTCTCCGAGAACCCCGATTCCCGATCTCCGACTCTTCGGGATCCTTTGCCATGTGTCCCTTGTATCGACGGCTCATGATGATATCGGGATTTCGCATATCGCGGTTTTGTAATGTAAGGGTTTCATGTCCTTGAAATCCCCGATACACCGATTCCCGATTTTTCGAACTCCGACTTTATGGGATCTCTCGCCACGTGTCCCTGTTGTTTGGACGGTTCAGATCCTATCGGGAGATCGCGGATCACGATCTCCTATTACACAATTTCCTTACCATCGAAAACTCCGATAAACAAAACGCCGACGACGCACGATCCTTTTCCACCTGTCCTCGCAGACGGACGGTCCGGATTGATTCTCGGGGTTTCGGGACTTATGATGTCCTGGTTCTCATGGCCTCGAGAACTCCGATTTCCCAATCCACGACTCTACGGGATCCTCTGACACACGTCCTCGAACAATGGATGGTCCAGATCTGATCGGGAAATCGCGTATCATCATTCCAATATGTAATGGTTCTATACTCCCCAAATCTCCGATAGTAAAAATCTCGATGCCTCCCAAACGCTGACACGTGTCCTGCCGGGATCAATGGCTAGGATCCATTCTTTGCACACTAGGGTTTAACTCCGGCGCATCTTCTCTAGATCCAACGGCTGACGGGTAATTGGACCGATATCTAACGGCCTAGATTCGTTCCTTTGGGTCTTAGCGTTTACGCACCCAATTTCACGTTGCTCACAATGATAGAGGACAAAGGGTCAAGGTATGTAACGCCTTCGTTACTCCTGTCAATCTAATGGTCGTGAATGACTCTGGGTCCTCCAACGAGATCTCATCTGTCAACTTACTTCATCTCGCAACATTACTATCCTGGAACCTTAACAGGATCGTTTCTCCTCATACAGGGTTAATAAGGCATGTGCGTTCGAGTCCTTATTCTGGGTCCTTGGTGAACCTTTCCAAGGGGGAAATCTCTGTGAAGAGATTCCTACCGGGGCATTCCCGGAAGCAGGTAAAGGAAGACAACTTCCCAAGAATGGCTAGGCATGATTAGATTCATCTATCAACATAAGTCGAGCACGGTTTCCTCCGTGTTAAGCATATATCAACTCATTCATATCAAGCACTACGCGGACATTCACATGCTGAAACCATTTACAATTTCATAGCTCTATGAGCCAATAACTACTCCTCGTTATCAATTACTGCACAGATATTCTTACACAGGAGATAATTACAATTATACAAGTCTATGAACATATGTGACAGCATATAAATGTCAAAACGCAATATAAGCAAAATACTTATCAAAATAACTTCAGCAATGGAAGCAACTGCTGAGAGGGGTGCTCGTTTCCACCCAACCGTAGGCGTAGCGACTCCTACTGGATTTACCACTAGCCACCCCCGAGCTGAGACCACGATGTCCTGAGACCTGCGTCTCTCTGTCTACCAGTGCCCATGAGCGAAGGTTGCAATCCTTCCTCCTGCGATCACTCACTCTGCGTAGAAAATTGCCAGAGTTCCCCTCCCGTCTGCCCCCCGTCAATCGTTCCAGCCATACGCCTTATCCTCTCGCGAGGTTGTGTGTGGCACGATTACCCTCGCGCTGGTCAGTCATGATGGCTCTACGGATAGGCGGTTCACCTCCCCATCCCTCATCAAGCCATCAACCTACCAGC
>ML780728.1:659146-693079 GCA_009831015.1 Picea engelmannii
TTTATATACATAACATATATAATTTATGTTATATATATACAAAACCTATATATATTTAAAAAAAATAATTAACAAAAATAAGTTAAAAAACATTAAAATTAAAATAACAAAAAAATTAAAATTTATATAAAAAATATTAAAAAAAAATTAAATAAAAACAAATTCATTAATATATAAAAAAATTCAAATTCAAATACATAACATATTAATATATGTTTTGAATATACAAAACATATATATATATATATATTGTATAATATATGTTTTGTATATTCAAAACATATATTAATATGTTTTGTATATTCAAAACATATATGATTTGTATATTTAAAACATATATGTTTTGTATATACAAAACATATATAATATATGTTTTGTATATTCAAAACATATATTAATATGTAATATGTTTTGTATATTAAAAACATATATATGTTTTGTATATACAAAACATATATAATATATGTTTTGTATATTAAAAACATATATATGTTTTGTATATACAAAACATATATAATATATGTTTTGTATATACAAAACATATATTAATATATGTTTTGTATATACAAAACATATATTAATATATGTTTTGTATATACAAAACATATATTAATATATGTTTTGTATATTCAAAACATATATTAATATGTTTTGTATATTCAAAACATATATTAATATGTTTTGTATATACAAAACATATATTATATATGTTTTGTTTTTGTATATACAAAACATATATAATATATGTTTTGTATATTCAAAACATATATAATATATGTTTTGAATATACAAAATATATCATAGATATATGTTTTTGTATATATGAGCTAATGGGACCTGGGCTAGGTTCGCGGTGGCATCGCTTCAATTTTTTTGTGGGCCTGGTCGAGGTCCTGTGGGTGTCCATGAGACCTGGGCTAAGCTCGAGGGGGATGGTGCGATATTGAGCATCGCGCTAACCCCCTCACGAACCTGGCCCAAGTCCCATTAACTCACATATACAAAAACATATATTATATATGTTTTGAATATACAAAACATATATTATATACATATATTATATATGTTTTGTATATACATAAATTATATATGTTTTTCTATAAATTTGATTTTTTTATATATATTTATGAAAACAATTCTTTTAAAGGTGTTTTAATTTAGTTTAGTTAAATATGTTGTATTTTAGATGTTTTTTTTTTTAATATTTTATTGAACTTTTTTTTTAGTGATTTTAGTTTTTTTTTCTCAATTTTTTTTTTAGGTATTTTTTGTTTTTTTTTAACAAAAAAAAACTTATTTTTGTCTTAAATTATTGTTTTCTAACCAAATTTTAAATTTCTTTCATTTCTTTTTAGTTTTTCTTTGTTTTTCACCATTTTGTTAAGTTTTGTTGTTGTTTTTTTGAAATTTGGATTTTGAATATATCTATTTAAATGTATTTTTGTCTTCATTAAAAAAAATATATATTTGTGAAGATTTTCTCTTTTCTCTTTATTTATTTTTTAATGTAAATTTAAGAAAAATAAAAGAAGTTAGTAAATAAATTTTCAAGTGACCATTTAGGGTCCAATTTTGGGTTTTTTATTTGTGTAGGGATTTGTTGTCAAGGCCACATTTTGAATTAGGTCATAATTAGCTGTAATTTTAACGTTTTAAAAAAACATTTTTCTTTAGGTAGCGACATGTTTTTATTTAGGTGTTGATTTTAAGGTTTTTCTAATAAACTATTTTATGTTTTAAGGCCATGCTTGAAAAAAGTTGTAATTTTGACCCAGTCAGAAAAATTGGTGCTATTGATAGCACCACGTTTTGATTTGGGGGTTGATTTTAGAGTTTTTTTGAGGAACCAGTTTATCCTTTAAGCCCATGCTTGAAAAAAATTGTAATTTTCACTTAGTTACAAAAAATGTTGCTTCCAGTAGCACCACTTTTTGATTTGGGGGTTGATTTTAAAGTTTGTTTGAGAAGCCATTTGATCCTTTAAGCCCATGCCTGAAAAAAGTTTTAATTTTGCCCTGATTACAAAAAATGGTGCTACCGGTAGCACCACTTTTTGATTTGGGGGTTGTTTTTAATGTTGTTTATGCAGAAATATGAGTTTTAAGGGCTAGAGTTCTCGTTTTGAGGTCATGGTTCTCATTAAGTTGGTAACTATGTTTAAATTAGAAATAGAACAATTTAATCATTTTTAACCATATAATGCAAGTGTTATATCAATGTAGCATTATCATCCAATATTTGCAGAGTAAATAAATAATGAACAAAAGAACAATCATACAAATACAGAGTACACCAGTGTTTTTACGTGGAAACCTAAAGTGGGAGAAAACCATAGAATGTTTTTTCTTATATGTCTTGAAGAATTACATTCATTGGAAGCACCAACTTCCTTTGTTTTCCAACTGCAACTTGAAGGAGGCTCCAACTCCCCAATTCTTTGGCTACAACCAGAAGGAGGCTACAAACCCCTATGTTCTTCAGCTACAACCAAAAGGTGGCTACAACCACTTGTCATTGCCCCGTCCAACCGCTCTGACATATAAGTAGAATGATGGAACCACTGTCACACTATCACTGTGAGATATATTGTTGTAAGCTTGTACAAATCAATTTGCACCAAACAACCTATACCAATAACTTGAACCATGCATCAATCGTGCATTAGCATGTACCTCAACCTGTAATCAACATGTACCATAAACAAGTGCATCAACCATGCACCAACCTGTATCGAACAACCTGTAATCAATGTGTACCATAAACAAGTGCATCAACCATGCAGCAACCTGTACCTCAACTTGCAAACCTTTCTTAACTTTAACAACAAGAGACTAGCATTTTCATCAAACATTACTTTAGTCTCACATGACTAGTTTTGAATTAGTCAACAACCCTAACTTGAAATAAGCATAACTATGTAACTGTAATGAATAAAGATATGAAAATAGTACACAATGCTCTTTAGTGTGTTTTATGCAATTCATAGAGGTGTCACTACTTGGAACCTCTCACAAAATAAGTTATAGAAAAAAATGGGATACCTTGTTGAGTTCTGGGATATTCTAGAGAGCAAACTTGTAGAGCATGCCCCACACAGAATGTTTTTTGTATGGACCTGCAAATTTTAAACATAATATTATAGACTGTAATCTAACCAAAACATTTGGTCTTACGGAATGTGGATCTATTATGAATAATTTATGACATTTTTACCCAAAACACTTGTTTTAGACTAGTTTCAGAACTAGCCACAAACTCTATTTTCCATGGAGTGTAAATTCAAATATTCAACGACCCATAAGATGAATTTCGTACCACAACTATTTGTATATGTTTCCTCAATGGCCTCCCAATTTCACGATCTGAATCATTCTAGAAAAAAAGGTATTGCGAAAATGGTGAGATGACCTGTAAATAACATACATTAGAAAGCATCATCAAAAGAATTTATCCTCCCTTGAATTTCGGCCTTCTTTACTTCACCTTCCCTCTAAAATTCGGCTTAGATATCCTTTGGTTACCTCAGTCACTTGTAGATATTCAATATTCTCAAGTGTGATTAAAATGAGAGATCATTGTCTCTTATTTATACTCTCCAAGTAGCTTCCTTAGAAGCATCTTCTAGGCCACTTTGTCCACATAGTCACCTATGTCCAACTTTGCCCAATTTGCCACTTGTCCATGTATCCAATAGTCACTTGACCACTTAACCCATTTTCCTCATTTTAGGGTTAACCTTCTTGTAACCACATTCCATAATTAGAAAGTTCTCTATTTACTTTATTATTTAGATACTCCTCCTTGACTTTGTCACTTCACTTTATTATTTAAATATTTCTCTTTGATTTTGTCACTTCACTTTATTATTTAAATAATCCTCTTTGACTTTGTCACTTCACTTTATTATTTAAATAATTTCTTCTTGCAAGCACTTCGACGTATTTGACCTTTTGGGGTTTCAAGCCAATCATATGAGGGTCCTTCAAATTCGTAAGGCCATAAATCTCAAACTGTGAGTAGTTACGTGACATTCCAAATACCACCTGATCCGGATTATTTTCGGCACGAAATGAGATTGGAGATATAATAAAGAAATGCACAGAGATATTGTAGATATTCAATAATATAATAGAAATGTATCAGAGATTCAACCATAAACACATATATACAGTAATACACGATTTCTATTAATCAAAGAAATGTACAGAGACTATAAAAATACAGAGTGAAAGACTCGCTAGAATGGTGGTGGCTTATCTCTGAGAAGAGATGTGATGACTACTCGCATTCACAAGAAGATGATTACAATGAGGTTCTAAAGGCATTTTTACAATAAATGAGAATGCCAAAAGTCCTAGACATCCAAAAACCTAACCCTCGGAGATGAAGTGCCAAAAGTCATGTGAGCCCCGTTTGGGTAAGTGAGTACATCAACTTCCCGGGGTCGTAACTTTTGCATACGATCTCCGTTTTAGGCATGTGATAGCTCGTTGGAAAGGTATCGTCAAGGAGATTCATTTTGGGGGATCAATCATGCATTTGTATATCATTGAGAACCTCGATCTCAAAAAAACCTTAATTTAGGCCCTTAAAATGGCCCCGAAAGTTAAAACCTGCTAAAAATAGTAAATTGTCAAAATTGCCAGAAAACAGTTTTGAGCCAGTCGAAAAAGGTGGGTGGCCACCGATATCCACCTGGATCACCACCAGAAATAGAATGAGATGTACTATCCATCTAGAATAGTCTTACCTACAAATATATCAAATCTCATACCAATATACATCAAACAAACTTGGTTCCATTACCCAAACCTTTGTGCTACTGAAATTCGCTACCAGAATTTATTCAAGGGTTGACATCAATCATAACCAACCCAATTAATAAACAAAATAAAGTGTTTATTCTAGGTATGATAACTTAACACATAAACCCAGCATATGCATACACACCTCCTTGATTATCCGACATGTCCATGTACATGGACATGCCCGATTTCGACCCTATCCATGTACATGGACAAGCCTGATTCCTATCGTATTAGTAATAAATATTATAATTCTTCCTACTATTCTGTTTCATTAATTAATGAAATAATTAATTAAGCTACATTCCATCTTCATATTTCATTATCAAAACCATTTACTAAACAATATTATGATTAATGCATTCCTACCTTAATTATTATTATTATTATTATTTGTCCATGTTAAAAAATATAACTTAAACACTAAAAATTAACATAAAAAAAATATATTGAACGAAGGTTTAGAATTACCTATAGTTGGAGCCCTCGCCAACCAACGCCACAAACAAGAACGAACACCACCAACAATGACGAACACAACCAACATAAACAACTGCCACTAACAACAATAGCCGCCACCAAAAATAACGAATTCCACCCACTCTCAGGTTGAACAATTTGGAAAACAATCAAAGGGATGAGAGGCAGGGGATATATAACAAATGTTTCGACCAAAAAAAATCTTTCGGCTGAAATATTCTTTCAGCTGAAAAGTTTACACTGGACAAAAAATTTTGTTTGATAAATCTTGTACACAATTGTTGAGGGAACCGTCAGCGTGTTGTTCGATTTGACGTCTAAACTTTTGGCTGAAAAAAAACCTTCCTTTCAGCCGAAATAATAAGGAGTTTGGCTGAAAAAGGGCCGTTAGGAATTTTGGAGACTTGATTCTCACAAAAGTGTAACCCACCTTCATGATTTTACCTGATACTGATAATTGGATTGTTGAATATGTCGATAGAAATGAATATATTGAAACTACATTGAAAAATATTTCAATTGAATATAGATAATAAGAAAATTAATTTTTCAATATCAAATTCAATAAAGAGGTGATCGTTTCTCCTTTCTGACAATATATTGAAGAATGGTTAAAAAGGTATTTTATCAAGATTATCGAGGGTCCAATGAAATTAGTTGATACTAGTCATATAACCACAATAAATAAAGATATAAAAGGTGCATCAAAAATAAAATGAATGTATGGGAGATTCATCACAGTAAGCCTAAAGATCACATTTATCCCAAACTTTTTCTCTTTCTAGATAAAAAGATCATCTAGTTACGTTTATTCTTTCCTTGGAGAACATAACTAGTTCTTGATCATTTCTTTCTTCTTGTTTCCAAGTCCATCCTTGCTCTTTCTTTGATTCAATGACTCCATTTTCTTCTCTTATTTTTATTTTATGTTCCATGGAAGTCCCAATCCCAATCCTTTTTGAAAAACAGATTAATTTTTCATCAGACTATAAAGACTTTATCATTATTGATAAAATCCCAGAGAACCAATTTAGGGTTAATTTTGACTGTATATTTGAACGCTAAGTATTTTAGGATAAGATATTTGAAATTGACTCATCAAAATATTGTTTTGATTTCAATGAAAAAATATTTTAAGGTTCTATGATATATGGGCCATTTGTTTTCTTCTTATAAATGTGATCACAAATATTTTATGAATGTGATGAATGTGAGATTTTTTTTTCATTTCCTATAATACATAATTTGTATATCTTATTTCTTCCAAGTTTACATTTTATGAGAGAAGGTTCATGGTCCTTTTCTCAAGAATTGTTGGTGTATATTTATCATTTTTATCTTAATTGAGCGATAAATATTTTTGAGTGTTCGATATAGAACTCTCCCATTTATATATATATATTTGAAATAATTTAAAGAAAATATTTTAGAAAAACTTAAAGAGGAATACCACCTCTATAAAAAGGTAGGGGGATTTATATCCTCGTTAGGTTGTTGTTTCAGTATAAACGGACTCAAACATCAGCACTCCTCTGAATAACCTACTGTCCAATGGCTTGTAAATCTTCTCCTCAAACAATTACCAAGACCATGTTCACCAAGGAACATGAATCAACCAAGAGACAACCAATCGACCGGAGCAAAATCCCATTTGAATAATAAGTGAATTCATCTAAATAAATGAAGGCAAAATCAACCCAATGGAATGAGATGGCCAACAGTGAAGAAAAATATTCAATGGTCGAGTTGGGTCAACTGGAAAAGGAGAGAAATGATCAGAGGGTGAATTGGTTAACCATTGATGAACAAAATTTCCTGAAGGGAGAATTGGACAACCCACAACATCTACAAAATGTCTTGGCAACAAAAAAAAAACATCCAGAAACATCTAAATTCACCTAGGATCAACTAATTTCAACCAGGGGCATCTAAAAATGCCCTTGCAAGTCAGAATCCTCCCTATATCATTTAAAAACGTCTTGCAGCATCTAGAAACACCCAACCCCTTCTAGAAATAACTAGGCCATTCAAAATTCACCCAAAAAAGTCTAAAACATCAAGAAACCTTTAGAGAACACCCAACAAAAATTATAGCTCGTCCAAATCAGAAGGAAGTCGACCAACTAAGTAAATATGACCCGTCGGAAGTCAAGTCAACTAGCAATGGAAATAATCTGAACAACAAAGATTTTAGTCGACGAGGGATATGAAATTCAACCAATACTATAACATAAGTTTGCTCGTAATGCAAATCTACTTGGAAAACAAACTAAGGCGACCACGGAGGTAAACAATTGACTCCACAAAATAAATTCGACAAATAAAAAGAATTAAGTGACCCCTTATTTTTGTCTTGGAAAGAAATATAATCGACCAAGAGAAATTGTCGTTGGCTAGGAATAGGATAAAACACCCCTGGGGTGATGTAAATCGCCAAAGAATGAAGGTAGATGCCCAATGTCAGTGAAAAATGTCATGGGTGTAAGGAATTTTCCCCACATATTTAGAATCAACTTGACATTTAATTAGGATGCCCCAACACCAAATAATTCGACCGAGTGGTATTAAAGTCGACCAGAGGGAGCTAAGTCAATGACAAATAAAGGAATTGACTAGCAAGGTAAATTAATCAACCCATGAACAATAAGACTTCCCAAGGAGAGATAATTATAGTCCTTGCAGATGAGAAAACTCCTTAGCAATTAACTTATATTCCCAAGAAACTTAAACTCATCCAAAAAACTAACTTTATATCCATTGGTATTTGAATTTGATTATACATGGACAATGGAAAATCAAGAGCAGTCGTGGCTATTCATTTTCATTAAAACCCATTTATAGGCAGCAATTAAACACATGGAAATCCATATCTCATCTCAGAAATGAAATAAACAATGAACTAATGCTCAACATAAGAAATCAATCATGACCAATCATAAATCAAATCAAAAGTTTTGCATTGGAAATCCAAATGGGAAAAAGCAAATTCGATGGGTCTTAGTATTTTCATTATGTCAATCTCTAGTTACAATGTATTCTTGGCTTCCTATGCCTCTTTCTCTCTCGACCAAAGAAGAAAAAGACCCATTTCAAATGAGAGTGAGGGAAGAAATATGGAGAGATGGGGAGTATGGGAAAGGCCAATAGACCTTACCTTTTGTTTCCCCTACCTTAACCTTCTCCCATGTTCAATTTGTGTTTTTAAATTACATTTAATGGACTGCATTTCCCTCCCATGTTCTCACTTTTTGTTTCCTTTTATAATTTCAAATTTACATTTCTTACATAGTTTATTGACCTTCCTGAATTGTCAATTTAATATTACAAGTACTGAGTCTTACACCCATTCATCGGTCCATATCCATTTTAGGTCAGGATCGTATATACTTTCTATAATATTTTGGTCAATTTAAAGGTAAAATAATTTTATCTTATAGAATTTGGGCAAATAATTTTTAGAAAAAATGAAAATTGACAAATACGTTTTTGGAAAGAAAACAACATAGAAAATTAGCCCATGGTTGAAATTTGACCCCTAACATTGTCTTTGGAAGATAATTAGATCTACAATCTAAAAACAAAAAGGTTGATAATGTTAAGACCCTCGTAGCTTGCACTAACACAAGATGTTGTAATTTCAAGGATACAATGACTTTCATTATTAAAAAAAGTATAAAATTAATATTATAAATTTTGAAAAAACACCCCAGACTAGAACAATGGGTTCTCTACATTTATACATTTTTTTAAGGAACATTTTTCATTAAGGTACTTAACACTTGCACTAACAGAAACATATACATTTTATTTTTCTTGAAAAATAACATACCATTGTTAGAAAAACTAAAATTTCACATATTTATTCACAAATTGTATAAATAAAAATTATATGTTGGAAAGCTAATTCAATTTCCTGCATTTCATATTTTTACACCATATTCAAATTCATTATAAAAATACCTTGAATAATCCCTCCAATTTAAAAATAACATGTCACGAGAGACCATTATTAGCTTGGACCCACCCTTAAAGGTCTCCCAATTAACTCAAAACCTTTAATAATCTTTAAAATAAAATAAACAAAATTTGAATATTTTATTTTTTCCAGTTTGAATTTTAGTTGATCCTCACAAAACACTCCCCCAAAAAACATGTGATCATTTATGGAAACAAAATATCAAATCCATACAGACAACAACACTAAACAGAGAGGCATAATCAAAGAGGGAAATTAAATTTATTTATTTTTCATTATTATTATTAATAGTTTGACCCACTTGCAATTACACTACAGATATCACGCAAAAGGTGATATTGTAGAAATATAGCTCACACCCCCAATAATATGGCCATGATCAAACAACATAAATTTGATCATAAATTTAAGCTTCCCATCATTATGGATGTTCAGGGTAAAAATGTGTTTCAACTATGTCTTTGATGAAAATATAAATGTATTATTGTTTTTATTTAAGTAGTAAAACCCCTACAATATTCAGGGCCACTAGTGTAGCCTCTATTGATATAATTTCAAAACCCCAACTTGCAATTACATCATTATCTGTCAACAAAAAATTACCACCTCTAATAATTAGTTGGTGGTACATAATGAGGTAAAATTCCATTGTTCCTAGATGCTTCTATGGCTTGTGTAGCTAACTTATTTCCTTACATCCAAGGAAGGTTAGCACTTAACTTGATCTGTAAACGGTCATGGATATTCCACTGGAATAGTTCGTCATAATTAGATCTAATAAAATACTCAAATATTTACTATTAAGGTTATTTTTCTTTTAGATATTTGAAATATTTAGTTACTGATTTTTCGCTTATGCAAGAAATAGATTAAATGTGGAAAATAGATAACAGTAAAAAGAATCACACCATCCACAAATAAACACAAGATATGACCTGTGAAACCCAATACGAGAGAAAACCTAGCTAGAAGGTGATGTTTCTCTTCTCTTTGTTCTCTAGTGTAAAACTGATGCAAGTACAAATAAAGATGCATTCTCCATGGAGTTGCCTTTGACCTGTGGGTTGTATGAATGCTACATAATCTCTCCTCCTCTGTCATGTTCACAAAATACCACTCTCAATTTTTTTTTCTCATCTACGGAACAAGATATAATGTAAAATAATGGAACGCCTTCTCCTCCTAGTGGCCCAGTTTTTAACATAGCCCGATAGCCAACTAGGGGTAGGTTTTTGACTTCCTCAAACCTAAATTGTGATAGGGTTTTGGAACTTATAGAATGTTATTGAAATTACATATGTTTCTAGCCCCATATACTTGAGTAATGGGGGATGACAAAGCATCCTCTCATACCATGGTGGTCAACATGGTAGGTCAACTTGCAAGAGGCACAACGTTTTCTTACGAGCTCCAATTGACATGATTTTTTCACTGTTAGAAAGGTATCGATGTGTAGAATAGTGTCACAGGGTACAATATATGTTAGAAAAGTTTTAACACAAAAAATGTTGTTTGATGCCTAAAAATATCCTAGGAATGTTCTAGACCCCAAATTTTCAAACTAGGACCTATCACTAAAATGGCCCTACAAGCCGATTCCTCCAATTTTTTCCACTTTAAAAGCATCAAGATATATGAAAAATAATATAATGATCCAATGTCGATCATACTTCCCCATTGAGGGAGGATTTTGGTCCCTAAAATATTTATTGAATGAGGTAAGGAAATGTTTCCTCTACCTTCTCCCTGGAGTACCACTTTTCTTTGCCTGGAAGTTGCCCTTTCAACTTAATCTGCCAAAGGTCATGTTACCCCTGTCTTGTAGTTCTAGACCACTTCTACAAAATTGTTTCCTCTGCCAAATCTACCTGATCATTTGGTGATAAATCCTCTATAGAAGGTAGGACCTCGTCCTCCTCTTGATTTGACATGGAGGGATCATAGAGTTTGTGATTCTCCACATTCATTATTGAGTAAATGAACATGAATGGGGGTATACTGAGTATATAGGAATTATATCCCACCTTTCCTAATACCTCAAAAGGACCATACCACAGAGCCTTGATATTCTTACCAGGACCCTATAGTCATTCCTTATTTAGAAGTAACCATACTTTGTCTACCACTTTAAATGTTCTCTCTATTTTGCGCTAGTCATGCCAAGCCTTGTACATTTCCTATGAATTCTTTAGTGTCTCTTGTGCTTGCAAATGGATCTTCCTAATCTTCTCAACAAATTTTTATTATTTTAATGCATCTCCTATGAGATCCTCCCTCACTCTTCCTTGTTGTTCATATACAACATATAAGGGTGAAGGTGGAAAATAACCAAAGCATGTTTCAAAAGGTGACTCACCAATAGAAGTGAGGAGTTCTTTGTTATAAGAGTGTTTTATATAGATCAAATTTCCATCCAAAGTCTTCAAATGCTTCTTATTGTAACCCCTCAAAATTTGCACTAAAGCATGTTGACTAATTTTGTCTGCCCAAGTGTCTGTGGATGGAACGTTGTAGACCTCTTCAACTTAGTGTCCATATTCTCCCAAGATGTATTCCAAAATGCACTGAGAAATCCAGTATCCCTATCTTAGATGATTCTCCTTGGTATCTGAAAGTGCACCCAGACCTGTTCAAAGAATGTTTTTTTGCTTCTTGTTCGTTGATGGTCTTTTTACAAGGCATGATAATGCACATTTTTATTAACCTGGACCAACTACCACAAATATATAGTCATGTCCCTTCCTGGTTGTTGGTAAACCTCCCATAAAATTCATGGAAATACTTTCCCAAGGTCAAGTGGTTATAGGTAAGGGATGTTATAGAACTTTCTTCCTATTGTTGGGCTTGTTGGTACAACAAAGTATACATTCTCTAAGATATCTTGCTACATCTTCTTGCATTTTGGGCCAATACACTTACGTTTCTAAGTTGGCAATTGTCTTCCTAACAATAAAATGTCCTGCAACCTTGTATGTGTGAACCTCTCTGATAAGATGCAATCGTTAACCTTTAAGAACATATAGCTTGTCAATATTTTAGAGTAAACCATTCTAGAAATTATAGTCGGAATTTCCATCACCTTACTCTATATGAATTTGGCCCTATAGTTTTTGAAACACCTTCTTGAAGTCCTTATATTTTAGGTATTCCTCTTTGTGTGCAGCATGGATAAAAGGCTCCATGTGCATCATAGTTCTCAAAGTTGTAATCTTGGATGTGGGTGGTTGTGAAAGCATGCCTAACAACTTATTTGTGCTTCCCTTCTTATACTTTGTAATGCTTGGTTTCTTGTAGCTTACTTTGGGTTTTTAAATACTATAGTGGTTGGTGATATGTGTGGATTATGGTCTCCTTGACCATCAGATAGTTCTTTCACTTCTTGAAATATTGAATGAGGACAAAGTTCCTTGTCATATATAGGGTATTTGAGAACTGCCCCATGAAATACTTCATAATGATAGTAGACGGTCCTTCCTCCCTGCATTAGTACAACTCCCATGGAATACCCACTTGCATTTGTGTCCACTTCCAAGGGATTCTAAAATTTTGGTAGTGAAAGCATTGGTGCTTGATTGGCATTTCTTTTCATCTCATCAAAGGCCTTATACTATTTATTCCCCACTGGAAACTCTTATAACTGGTTGTTATGGCGTGGAGTGGTGCAACTACCGCTGAAAATGAAGCTATGAACTTATGAAAGTATTGTGTTGCCCAAAATAAAATCCTAACTTTGGTGACATTTGTAGGAACTGGCCATTTCATGATGGCCTTCATATTTGTAGGATCTATATTGAGCTCCCCTCCACCGATCACATACACCAAAGACTGCCAATAAAACTCACATTTTTTTAGATTGGCCAACAACTGGTGCTTTTTTAGAGTCTCTAACACCTGCATAATATGTGACATGTGCTCCTCCTAGGTAGCACTATAAAACAATATATCATCCAAATAAACAATAACAAATGAATCTAGATAAGGGTGTAAAACATCATTCATTAGTCTCATAAATGTAGTTGGTGTGTTGCATAAACCGAATGGAATAACCAACCACTAATAAAAACCTTGCATTGTCTTGAAGGCATTCTTCCATGTATCTTCTTCTTTGACTCGTACTTGGTGATATCCTGATTTCAAATCCATATTATAAAATCACTTGGCATGTTGCAGTTGGTCCAACAAATCATTGATCCTTGGTAGAGTGTATCGATTCTTCAATATAATCTTGTTTAACACCATGTAACCAATACACATTCTCCAAGTCCCATCTTTCTTAGGCACAATTATCATGGGTGACCCACAAGGTGAGGTACTTGGTCGAATCACACCCCGCTACAATTTCTTCTTCACTTCATTTGCTTCCAGAACAGACTATCTATACAACCCAATATTTGGAAATGGGGAGTCTGGAAACAACTCTATTCCGTGATCCACTTCCCTCTTGGGTGGTATCACTTTAGGCTCCTACAAAAATCCTCTATATGCTTGTAACAACTCCTCCAATTGGTATTTAAGCTCTTTAGTACACCCCTCCAGGGATGCTTTCACTCTCATTGACTCATCATTAGATTGATTTTCTCTTAATAAAATAAAAGCATATGTATTTCTAGAACTAATCAAATTCTTGGATTGGTTGGCACTTACCAAAGAGATCTTTGACTTCCCTTTGTGTGTGTTGATGAAATAGGACTTCCCACCATTGATCATTTGGTACTAGTTGGGTCTCTATATGAATATTTCATCCCTCATATACATGTAAGGGATTCCAAACACTACTCCACATACATCAAAGGGTACTACGTATAATTCCACTTCATCAATGGAATCAACACTTACAAAAAATGTAATCTTACACAGTTTCCTTACCATTATATCTGCATCCTTGTTTACCCAACCCAATGGATAGCGTGTAGGATGATTTTGAACCTCCAATCCAAGATTGATGACTAGATTTTCTGCTATGATATTATCCCATGAACCAGAGTTGAACAAAGAATCTATATTGGTCTTCTTGACCTGAATCTTGATGTGGAAGAGCTTGGTCATCGTCTTCTCTTCCTAGTGATGAAAGCTAATCAAACTCACCTCCTTATTCACACATGTGCAAACAATATTTCCATCCACATATGAGCTACTTTCAACCTGATTACTTGAATCTATGGATAAAAAATTATTTCCCTTTCCATCCTTCTTATAGTTTTTGGGGTTCAACTCAAGATGTAGTTTCCAACATTTTTCCTCAGTGTGACAATCAATGTTGCAATGATTAAATTGGTTTTTTGGATCTTTTCACTGATGTGAAATGGTTGTTGTATTATTATATTTCCCCCCTTTTCACTTCTTCTTTCCCTCCTTGGAAGCTTCATGGTTCTTTGCATGCGAAAAGTCCGATGAAACTAGGAAGCTTCTTTCACTTTACCCGTTCTTCTCAACAAGCATTTGATAGAAATACACTCAAATGAAGAAATTGGAGAGTCTTTGTAAGTCAAACCTATTCCCTTAAAGTATCCACTTTCCACATGATCATGATGCCCATCTTTCGAGTATGACATTTAAATTGTTTTGGGTGGGTACATTACTATTGAGTTTTACTTGAACGATTATCGTTAAGGTTTTCAATGTAACTTGGACCATTATCTTTCATGCTTAAAAACTCAAGGAAGACAATTTACCTTGAAGGAGTGAAAGTATCTTAGGATATGTTACACAAAAATATTATTAGTCCATTCCCTTCTGGATGCAAGGACTATTAATAATTAGTTCATTTCTTTTTCATTAGTCTCGCACACAAATAGATAAAATTTTGTTGTTTTAATTTGAAGTTTTGAAAAAATAATACAATTTTTCTACTCATATTGTTTTAGCCTAAGTTTAAAGTTTGATGTTGTATTTAGCCTCAAGAGACCATTTTTGGAAATAAACTTAGTAAACTGACCATATACACTCCATTAAGATGAGGTCGATTAATTTTGCACTTGATGCTAACATTAATTCATTCCAAACATTCAATGTTTAGATGTTTGGATATGCATAGTGTATAGCATACACCATATTTGTTACATAACCCATTTTTTATGTAACTTAAATGTCGTGTATCATAGTGGCATGCATGCCACCACCCTCAAGCTCCACTTGTATCTTGCATGTCCCTAAGGCTATTTTTGCAAACTAATTTCAAAATTTGCTACAAAAGAGATGCCTCCAAGAGAAGAAAGAATAATTTTATCGCACCAGTGCACAAATATCCATCCTTATAATTCTAATGAATGACGATGGATGGTGGAGAAGGGGAGGTGATGGAGATGGTGCGCTTCCAAGTTTTGAATTCTACTAGAAGGAATCAAGACAAAATTTCACTACACACTTGACTTCAGCAAAATAGCTAGTGACTGAAATAAAATTTAAGAAGACTTGCTAGTGAGTGAAATCAAATTTACAACCACTTGAATTTATACATAATTTAATTTCCTTCAATTTTACACTGAATTTTATAGTAAAAAAAAAAATTACCGCCTTGTGAAAAAAAATGTACATGCATGTGAAAAACAAATTACACGTTACTTAATTCATTTGGGATTCTTCATTTTTTGCAGGAATGTAATGTGAACATGAACAGTCCCTCATGCATGTTGATCCATGCCAATTCATGCTATACATGTAGTCTAAAATATCATTGTGGTTGCAGGTCAACTATCTTCGATAATGGGTCTTCACGCCAGGTGCTCTGGGAGCCTGCGCTTCATCTTACCGTAGTATAGATTTCAACAATAGCTTGGTGAGTCGCTTGAAAACAGTAACCAACAACAAACTAACATTCAACTATTTGAAACTGACGTTGGGGTTGAAAAGAATAACAACCTAGAAAATTATTTTTTCCTATGTGCACGATCTTTTGTCGACTCCCTTTAGTGATTAGGTTCTTGCCAAATATTTCGACCAACAAAAGTTCTACAACCAATTTACCTTCCCACCTGAACTCATTTCCTTTCCTAGAGAGTCTGAATCCATCGAATAGATGGATCCCAAATATTCAATATGTGAGGCTAGTCGTAAGACTAATAATTTCAGACAACAATGTCCATTGGAAAGTGCTTGACCTCAAGTATCCACTTTCGACCATCAGAAGTTCTACCCCCAGTTTACCTTCCCACCAAACCCCATTTCCTTTCCTATAGAATCTCCATAAATCTATTAGCTTGCTCCCAAATATTCAACATGTGAAGATAATTTCTATAGCGGGAAAACCCCTCTACGGACTACACCAGGGTTCTAAAATATAGGCAGAGTTAACCATCTAAAGTCTCCTACTTTTTATCAACTATCCAAACATTACCCCACAATCATACATAAAAGACAAGGTATAGGGATCCGGTAGGCATACCTTAAACTCTATGTATGGTGTCGATCCCTTTGTGCTTAGTTGTTTCCTGACTGCAAGTCTCCTCCCAAGGATGACCTTCATTCACCAAAATACAAACAAGAAACTACAAGAATGCATTCTACATATGGATTAGTGGGTTATAAATCATAAAAAAGAGATGTAAACAAATCATATAACTTTAAGACGTCATTTGGTGGGACAGAAAAAGTACTTCTCTATATTAATCTCACAAAATTCACTTACAATATGAAACTGACACTGCTCCTTGAACTTGATCATGGGATGCTCTTCACAATGCACCAACTTCTTCCATGTATCCTTATCCTCTTCAGTTCTTTCTAGCAAAATGACAATGACTTGCAATGGAGGAAAAAGGAATTTTGGCTCAAACTCACAATGTGGCTGCAAGCAAATGGGGAAAAGGGGGAAAAATGGGCAGAGTTTCTATGCTCTCGTGCTTCTTGTTGAAATAGTACCCCAAGCCCTTATTTTATAGGACAAAGGAGATATTAACGGTTGGGGTGACTGGATATGGGCAGTCAAACGGTTAAGTAACGACCCAAAAAACAGTATCCTATGTAGTTTTAATTTTTTGAGATATTCTGTGTACACGGGTTGTAGTGGGTCAGAAGGTATGTGTACATGGGAATTAGTGGTGTAGGTCATGTACAACTTCAAAACAATGTTTTTTAGAAGAGCTTGTTCAGTGATGTCTTAGCAAAGATAGCAAGTTAGATGGTGGATGCCAGGTATGCATGTCTAGTGTAATTTAGGGTTATAACAGATGCCCCCTAATGTGTGAGGTTAGAAGAGCATACGATGGCCGAAATAAATTACAAATATTCATCAATGTATGAAGAGAGTGAGGCCAGTGACCAGAGTTCAGGAGGTGCCATCTACAAAAAAAATAAATTGTCTCCCTGAGGTGGGCATACCCATGCTCAGGATGAAATAAAGTCATGGTTGCCAATCAAATACACTGCAGATCCATGTCATATAACTATATAAAGTGTATCCAAGAGAAGTACACAGTGGATCTACATCTCAAAATCAATATATATATGTATGGTATCCATCTTCAAGAAGCCAATGACGTTTGATGGTTGGAGATGAGTTCTTCAAATCTCGAGAAACAACTTCAAAATATTCAAAACTTGGGTAGGAGTGTAATATGAGTGTATCGAAAGTAGTTGATGCAGGAGCATCGTAAGCAGCCATCCAAGCAAGCAATGAAAAAGGCGGAAGACAGCTGGAAGACCTCCAACGCACTTTTTTGAAATGTTTTTGAAGCATTAATGTAATGGTTAAAGGGAAGCATACTTGCATATTGTAAACAGATCATGAGTGATTCACTCTCATCTGTAGAAGGTAGAGGCATTTATGCATAGTTAATGAAAGTAGGTAGGTCTGAATTATAGATCAGACAGTTTAGAGAGAAGGAGGGAAAACGGATATAGACACCCTCATCTTTGTATCATTGTATCATTAGAACATTAGCATAGAGCTGTAGCAGAGAGCTGGAGAGAAGAACCCATGTACAAAAGATTTGAATTAATACATGAAGCTTTGAATCAGACTCATGGTGTTATGATGTTCTCTGTGTATACATGCTGAATGTTATGATGATAGTTGTTTTATTCTCTCTGTTATGCATTTACTTTGATACTAAGTTGAATGTATGATTTCATATTAAATGTTTGAAGTTTGAGAGAAGAAAGAGAATGAGTTTCAATTGTTTCTCTTTCTGAGAGAGAATTTCCTACAAGGAGTGCAGTGAAACGTCCGCAAGGAGTGCATTGACAAAGGTTCAGAGTTTATCTATGGAAGCTCAGGAGGGATACCATTGTTCTCATTCCAACAGAAGTGAAAGTGAAGCACAGGAGTCGTGCAAGGCGTGCCCAGTCTAGTTGAGTCCTTAGGAGTTATTAACTAAGGTGGAAGAGAGAAAGACCAATGTCACAGAAGGTGCAGAGAGTAGAGAGTTCAAATACACAGAAGTATTTGAAGGTCTGTCGTAAGGAGTGCAAGCAGAGGCCCTTTTTCGAGGCTTGAATTTACCAGAGGAAGCTTAGAAGGGGTAGCGCCTTTGAAGTGTTCGAAGGAAGGTAGGAAGCAAAATCTTCGTGCACGAGGTTAAATTCCAGTGAAGGAACATTGGTTCATTCCATACAGATTCTTGAGGGGAGAATCGAATGGATGAAATTCTCTGTGGAGAACTCACGAAATAGTGAGGACCGTAGGATCCAGGAGAGCTGCAGAGAAGATAATCATTGGATGAATCCATCCTTCGAGAGGCAAGATCTAATGTGGATTGTTGATCGTGACTGTTGAACTGTCGAGATCATTTCAGCATTTCGAGGGTTGTAAGTCCGAAGTGTGGATGAGGCCCTTGGTCGCACAAACTCCCGAAGCACGAACTGGATTGTCATGTGTAAAGGCGAGGAGAAGAATTTTTGGCATTTCAGAATTTCAGAGTTCGACATTTCAGGGGTCCTGATGACAAGGAGTCAGGCCTAGTAGAGAAGAAATCCTGAAGTCGTGAGTTGCGATAGAACTTGATGTGAATTTCGGGATTTCGGTAATTCGGAATTCAGAATACTGGAAGTCCTGATGATAAGGAGCACGGGGCCTTTATATTGAAAAACCCAGAGTTGTGAAACACGGAAAATCCTTGAAGTGGCATTTCGACATTTCAGGGATCGGGGTTTCGGCATGCCCGTTGACAAGGATTCGGGAAACTTCACATCAGAAATCCCATATTTGCGAAATGCAAAATATCTGTGAAGGTGCATTTCAGTGTTTCGGGGTTTGGGGATTCTGGATTGTGGTGACAAGTGTTTCGGGATTGAGAATTTCTAACTCCCAGTACCAGGAAGCCCGAAATAACGTGATTCGTTGGATCTTAAGGAAGGCTATCAGTTGTTGATTCCATAGAAGGCATTGCTTCAAAATTCAGGTTTTGAAGTGATAAGGGAACGACAGTAGAAGACTGATTCAAGTTCCGAAAGCCGGGAAAGGTGACAAGTGGCAGGAATCCATGTCAGAGACTGAGGATAGCTGAGAGGACAGGTGGATATTTTTCATCAATAGTCGGAGTCAAAATCCATTGACTGTTTTGGGGTTCATAGGTTGGAGAGTCAGGAAACCTCACGTAAGGATTCGCGAAATCGTGAAGTCCGAAAACCCGAAAAGGCAAAAAACCTGTTGAGGAGCCAAAAATTGATGAACATGTCGGGATTCGGCAATTCGGCACTTTAGGAGACAAGAGATCGGGGTTCCCTGTTCTTGAATTCCCAAAGTTGCGAAACGCAATATAGAAGCAGAGGAGGACGTGGCCAAAGACTTTAGCATTTTGGAATTTCGAGTTTCGGCAGGTGGAAGGTCTAAGAACCTCGACAACAGGGATCACAAAATCACGAAACCCAAAGTCCTTTGTGGCTTGAACAAAGGGGTTGATTTACCCTCGGCGTGGTTGTAGTGAAGATCCTGAGCGGATCTCGGCCCGAAGGCGGGGGGTCTGCGACAGTAGTTAACTCAATATTCTATGGATCCTCTAGTCTTCTCTTAGCCTTGACATCAGGGTTGCTAGTATTAAATATCTATGACCATCTCTTATGTTCTTCAATCAAGTGTGCGACCCTTCTAGTCATAAAGTATTTTAACTCTTGCTTCTTCTATTCAAAAACTTCTTCTTCCTCTTTTCATCTGGCTTGTTCTCTATCAATCCAAGGTTTTCCTATGAGCATGGTAAACGGGGCACTGTCTTCAATAAATTTAATAATTTCAAAGTCTTCCTCTGTTGAAGTTCCATTGACATTCATAGGTATCCGGGTGAGCCTTCCACATAGGTTTACTAGCTTTCCTCTGAATAAACTTGTTCCTCCTAGGGAAGGGATCATGGAAATCTTTCCTATAGCTTCCCAAGTTCTTTCTGGAATAACGTTTACATGTGTTTCTTCATCAAGAATACATTCAATGTCGAAGTCCCCTATTCTTGCCTCAACTTGCTCCTTTTCTTTGAAGATCTTTGGTAATCAGACATCTTTATGTTCCTTCAGGGTTTATTTTATCTGTATTAATATTTTCTCCGATTCTTGTTGGGTTTCTTCCTTTTCTGTATCTGCCTTCTGGTCTTGTTGATTCAGATTCATCCTTTCCAACATAGAAATCATTCTAGGGAAATCCAATACATCGTGGTCCAAAGCTTTGCAATAGAGACAACTAGGTTTTCTCCCAGGGCATTCCTTAGCAAGATGTCCTGGTCTTCTGCAACTGTAACAAAGAGTTAATCCTCTCTTTTTCTTCAATGATCCCCAAATCTTCTTGTACTGCGCACTAGGATCATAGTGGCTAGCCTGCAAAAATTTATTTCTAGGATCCTACATCCACTTGTTAGTCCAGACATTATTTTTTTCATAGGTATAACATATCTATCATTATACTTATCAGATCTATTCATATCAAACTTTCTTTCATCTATTAATTCCCTAGTGTTTAAGCTAGGATATAATCTATCAAACATACCTAGATCCATGCTCTAGAAACAAAAAAAATCACTTATCTTACTTCTACATAGCACAAAGCTTCCAGATCTAAGAACTTTTGACTATTCTTACCTTTATTAGAGCACAAAGCTTACAGATCTTACCTCTTTTCTGTAGATCTTACTTCTTTCTTTCAGAAATTCCCACTTTTACTTTTCTTAGAGCACAGAGTGTTCATATATTGCTTCTTTTCTTCAGATCTGATCTTCCTTTCTTCATATCTGACCTTATTCCTAGCAAAAAGATTTGCAGGTCGAGTAAAAATTTGTGCATTAGGGAAATAGATCTACGCACAAAGATTCCTTTTGCACAAAGTTTATTCTTCCTCAATTCCCAACAATCACAGTTTCAAGTCCCGGCAACAGAACTATTTGTTGGCACAGGGGCAGACCCAGGGTTCAACACTTCAAAAAAGCACCAAAAAAACCCTAACTACTAGCCCTTTCGGCAACACCTGTGATACAGATGAAGTCTCACCCGAGGTAGATTCAGGGGTGGTTGCAAGACTCAGGTGTTTGCAACCTTAGCTGGGACACATATCTGTGATTCTTACTCTTAGCAAGTACTTTAGCAAAGATTGTTCATCAGTGTTCAACCCTCAAGGCACTCCACAGATGGCACAGAGCACTGCAGCATTCACTTGGATCTAGGTTAAGTTAGAACTTAGCAACAACGAAATAGGTTTAGCACTCGACACTTTCATATTTTTCAGATCTACACCCATACATCTAAGAAGCACAAAGAAAATTGGATATATCTAAGAGTATCATATCACCACACATAGAATAATCATATCAAAGCATAACACACCGAAAGGAACCAACATATTAGGTCGAAGCACCAAGAATAACACACAGATTTACCATGGTTCACCCCCACCCTGGGGCTACGTCCACAAAGTCTTCTTCTTCTTTATTAGCATTGGTCAATTAGGTTACAGCTCAGAGCTCACACTTGTACTCCACATAGGATAGGAGATCTACACACACCTCGCCAGATCCTCCTTCCCCAGGTAGATCTAGCACAAAGCCTTATTACAATCCGTGCACTCAGCACTTACAACACTTTCACTCAACTCTGCAAGTCGGTCACATAATATACACAAATCCTTTACTAGCATTAACTTCTCTTGTTGCTTTTTCTTACATTGCTTAGCTACTTATTTATGCTTTACAAAATAGGCCTAAAACATGGGTAAACCCATGGGCCGACATCCCTTTCCCATTACATTAAACCCAAACCCTAAAAAGGGTCCCAAAAGTGGGCCGAGATCCCGTGATCTCTACTTCTCCTGGCGCTCCATATTTGACAAACTGTCGAAGTCCAAAAACGGTTAAATATGACCAAGTGTTCCTCAAAAATTGGTCAAGGGCCAATACAGGGTGAGGTCAAGAGTGATAATGAATCATGCAAATGAGGCTCAAACCCATAATCAGGAAAAACTAATAAGGACTCTTGAGCCTATAATCATTAGTGATGGCATGGACACCAAAATGAAACCAGGATCTACCTAGGGAAACCATGTGAAGGTAAGATCTACCACTAAATTATGACACTTCTAGAGCAGGAGTGAGGGTTTCATGTCGTAATTCGATAGGATTGATCCTATGGAAAAGTGAAAAAGACAACGAGGTGCAACAAGTGGAGGTGGAATCCTACCTTATATGCACAAAGTTGGAAAAATGACTTTTTACCAAAAGACCTTTAAAACTGAACCAACTCTAAAAAAACTTCCCAATACCCAAAGTAACATGTATCATAACATCCCCCAAGAAACTCAAGAACCATACTGAACGATTTTCAAGCTAGACAAAATGACAAAAAGCGTCCAAAAAAATGACAAAAAGGGACCAAAAAGTCTATAAATAGAAAGCTGACAGCTCATTATCACCATTGTAAATTGAGAATTGACCAAAATTAAAAAAAAAAACCTTTTCTGAAATAGTTGATTCCAGGAGCTTCAGTGGACGAAACGAACTTCCATTTGGACCAAATAAGTACACACTAACCTCTCTTGCATTTCCATCTTTTATTTTTGTATTTATTTTTGTTTTTGGGGGGGGCGTTGACCTTTAAAAAGGTCAGCCCCTGCGTTTATGTGGGTTGTCCAAGCACAACCTGCGTGTACATGCGGGCAAAAGATAAATTTCCCACGTGCACTCAAGACAACTCGCATACACCCTCAATTAAGTGAAAAAAAATTAAAAAACAAGAGTTAACTCTCAATCCACTTGTCATTTTACAAGATGTATGTGCATTGGAGAGAGAGGGAGCATGAGGACATTGATTTTTTGGTCTCTGAAGACCCTGTTTCTATTGTTGTTTTTTCACAATGCGGGTTGTTACAATTATTTCAGTGTCCGTTTATGAGGGCACAACCCAGGTTCCTAAATGCATTGATAGATTATTGGCATCTTGACGCAAAGGCATTCATTCTCGAGGGGAAGTCATTGACTCGAATGAATGGAGATATTTACTTTCTGACTGGTCTCTCGAGGAGAGGGGACCCAGTCAACTTGCATACTTTTCCCCCCAGGCCGCACAACATCGAGGAGTTGATTGGAATCCATTGCAAGGCTGGTACTGAGAAAGTAGGTTCTCAGGTGCCTATAAATAAGCTCAACAACCTATCACTCAAAGTGATAGTTATACTTATTGGGCAGATCATTGG
This sequence comes from Picea engelmannii, assembly GCA_009831015.1. NCBI lineage: Eukaryota > Viridiplantae > Streptophyta > Pinopsida > Pinales > Pinaceae > Picea > Picea engelmannii. The sequence goes on from ML780728.1 coordinate 683,004, forward strand.
ATCTGCAGCTTTACATCAGGCTTCCTGGGAACACATACATTGTGCAATACAGTGCTTAAATGCATGGATTTTTGATTGGAGTACCACGATGCTAGATTACATGAAGAGACATCTAAGAGAGTGTCGGATACAAGAGCACTGTAACTTTGGGTTTGGGACCATTTTATGTTCCTTTTTATTCGAGAGGGTACCCATTCTTAGTCCTCGAGAGACTATATGAGGGAATTAGGCCTCTCTCCTGGCGCTATGCATATGGGTGGTGTTGTTTCTGCGACAGGGGGGAGGGAGGACCATCAAGGCTTTTGATGACAAGTTTTTTGACTGGTGGTCACAGAAGATTTCGAGGATAGAGGACTACCCCTATGTCGGGACCAATTTTTCTAGAGATCCTAACATGTCTGTGCCTCTTGGAGCAGAGCGAGGAGAGATGGGTAAGTCTTCTTTTCAAAGTTATTTAATTTTTATGCCTTTTTATATATATCATTTTTTTTTGTATACCAGATTATATGAAACTTACGTATATGTTATGTACATATGTGGGACCAGTGCATCCAACAGACTTCTCGAGGACTAGGTGACATCCTCGACCAGAGGCAAGACCAACTGGAGCCATCGGACCAGCAACAATAGCAGGGGGCCTCCAGCCGAAGAGGTTGAGAGAGTATTGAGACGGGTAGAGCGGAACCTTACCACACTCACTCATACAGTCCCTATGGTGGAGATCAAGGATATCCCACTATCGATGCAACCTCATGTAGTTGTGGTGCCACGGACCTGGGTACAACTCTTCCAGTGTTTGGAAAATGTCGTTGTTCACTATGGCAGGGCCAACAGGCCTCGCCCTTAGCTAGTCTAGACTGCTTACGTGTCGAGAGAACTTTTTGTATATTTTTTAAGGGAATAAGCCCTGTGACTTTGAATAGACATATTTTTGAGGCGCTTGCACCCACCCATGTATTCTGATATTTTTTGATATATATATGGATATTTTTCATCTTTTTATGTCTTATGGATTACATCTATTTTACAAATTTATTTACATGTGCGTGTGTGTGATTTTTCTTACATGTGTGCAATATGCCAATCTAATACATGATTAGCTAGAGTATCTGTGATTTGATTCAATCTCCTAGGAACATGGATATACGTAATGTAATCAAAGATTCATTCTAAGAGACATACCCTAAGGAACCATCGGTGTAGTGTAGGATCGCAAATGCGGTAAACCTCATTTAACTGAGACATAACATACTAAGCGTCTAAGTAGACCCAGAGGTGAGAGATACCATGCGACAAAGCATCATGAAGAAACTCTAAGAATGTGTTGTATTTGGCGACATTGTTTGTGGCGTCACCTAAACAGATACCTCCTGAAGATAGAAATTGGCCCTGAGGTGTGAAAATCACCCAAGCTGCAGAAGAAAGACTCTGAGTGTGCCAGCTAGAATCATCCGCAAACCCAATGAACACCTCTGATTCACTTGACTCTGCCACAGTGAAAAAATATGACATAAAAAATGACACGTCCATACAACCAAAAAGACAAAAAAATAAAAAGAAAATGTATAAGGCTATACATATGTTACAATAAGTAACCCAAGGCGACCCACCTATGAGTAATACTTCTTGAGGTAGAGCCCATTTCTAGGCTACGCCAAAGAATTTCCCTCAAAGTCAACCAGATGATAAATTCCCTTCTTTAGAACCTCCTTCACGATGAAAGGTCTAAACCACATGGGTTTGAACTTGCCTGCCCCCAGGGGGTCCTTATCTTGGTCATAGACTAGGACAAGGTTTCCTTTAGAGAAAATCTGAGGACGGACCGACCGATCATACTGACAATTGAATTTTTGTTTGTGAGCCTCGTTAGCCAAGGCTACATCTCGACGTTGCTCATTGAGCTACTCAAGATATAACAAACACTCTTCAAGTGGTGAAGTGTATGGAAATAAATGTACTGTCAACTTTAGAGAGGGGATCTGGCACTCTATAGGCAAGACTGCTTCTAGCCTGTAAACGAGTTGAAAATTTGAGAAACCAGTTGCAGTCTTAATAGACGTTCGGTAGCCATAATGTTGAGTACAACATCAAATGCCAATTTGACCTGGCCGAATTGATCGTTCGCTGTAAAATAGTCTTAAGGGATTTTTTCACAGCTTCCACCTGACCATTCACTTGTGGGTAGTAGGGTGATGAATGTTCTTGCCTCAACCCAAGATTTGATGTTAACTCAGACATCATTTTGTTCTTAAAGTGACTTCCATGGTCAGTGACAATATCTCTCAGGATGTTGAACCTTGCTATTATCTGGTTAAATAAAAAGAGAGTTGCAGTATCTCCATCATCTTTAAACGTTGGCATAGCTTCGACCCACTTCATGAAGTAGTCTACTGCTACGATGATATAACGGTGCTCCCTTGTGGAAGGAGGGTTGCATGTAGCATAATCAATGCCCCACTTGGTGAAGGGACCAACTGTGATGACGGGAAACATGGGAGTGGGGTGTGCCCTCATCTTCCGAGAAAAGATCTGACACGGGTGGCACTTCTTGACCAATTCAACATAATCTTTGATTAATGTTGGCCAAAAGTAACCAACTCATAGAATATTTTGGGTTTTTTCCAACCCAGACAAATGACCACCACATGATCCAGTGTGGAAATTGTTAAGCATGATTTTCTCTTCTTCATGGGTGAGACACCAGCGAAGGATGAAATATACACCTCGACGATATAGAGTGTCCTCGAGTATGATATAGTTTTTGGCATGATGGCGTATATGGCGACGCTCATCACGAGAAGTAGAGGTAGGGCAATTCAAAGTGTGGATATAGACTAGTATATATCTATACCAGGGGTCCGAAGATGCAATCAAAAACATGTCTCCTTTAATAGGCAACTCCTTAGGTATAACATCTCCTGATTCAACCAGAAGTTTCGATATGAGTTTTGCAAAGACCAATGACTTTTTGGACTTCACCGAAACAAAATCCAAGTCGAATTCCTGGAGGATACATATCCATCTACTGATATTTCCACTGATCACATGTCATGTCAACATGTATTGAAACAGATTCACAATGGAAATGATGGTGGTCTTGCGAAACAAGATGTAATGATAGAACCATTGGACAACATGAACTACTACCAACGCAAGTTTTTCAATGTGGGAGTAATTGAATTCCAGTCCAACCAAGCCTTGGATCAAGTAATAAATCACATATTCTGAGAGAAAATCATCCTCCTAAACCAAGACCATACTGATGGTCGAATCCACAGTGGCCAAGTACAATAAGAAATATTTATTATAATTGGGTGGCCAAAGTAGAGGGGTATATGTGAGGGCGTGTTTCAAATCTTTGAAAGAGCACTAAGCAGCTTCGTCCCAATGAAAAGGAATGTCCTTCTTTAGTAAATGCATAAAACCCTTTGTGATCTTAGCATAGTTTGCGATGAAACGCCATGAAAAGTTCGTCTTTCCCTATAGACTTTGAAGCTAAGGGATTGTGCATGGGGGAGGCAATTCAACTATTGCCTCAACCTTTATAGGATCGACCATGATCCTTGTTGTTGAAACTATGAAACCTAACAGATGACCCGATGTTATGCAAAATTTGCATCTGTTTGGATTCAAGCGGATCCATTAGTAGCAACATCGCTCAAAGATAAGTCGGAGGTGTGCAGGATGATCAGCTCTCTTGTGAGATCGTGATGCTAAATCATCGAGATAAGCCTTGACTATGTGTTTGAGATCGTGGAAAGCAAAAGACATGGCCTGCTGAAACGTAGCTCTATCATGTTTCAGACCAAAAGTCATCTTCTGATAAGCGAATGTACCCCACAGACAGATGAAAGTGGTTTTGTGTTGGTCTTTGAGCTTGATCTGTATCTGATTGTATCCCAAAAAACCATCCATGAAAGAAAAGGCCTCGCAACCTGCACATTCATCGACTATCTGGTCAATAAATGGTGTGGGGAAATTATCCTTTGGACAGACCTTGTTCAAATAATGGAAGTCTGTGTATACGTGAATCGTACCCTATTTTTCATTGACTGGAACGGGATTTGACACCCATTGAGTCAATTGGATGGGGTAGATGAAACCATCTTGGAGTAGTTTCTCTACTTTAGCTTTAATAGTTGTTGCTTTCCTAGGATTGACTGAACAAAGCTTCTTTTGGAATGGCTTAGCATCAGGATATGTCGTGATTTCATGTTCGACAATTCTTGGATCTATTCTTGGAATTTCCTCGTAAGACCAGGAAAACACGTTGCAGAATTCTTAAAATAAATTTGTGTAGATTTGAATCTCTTTGGGGGAGCAGTCTGCTCCAATGAAGATATTCTCCACGATGCCAGGGATTCTAGAGATATCGATAGGTATCGTTTGAGCAATGGTTGCCAGATTTCCTTCAGCATAAACAACGTTCATAGCCAAAGGATTGATAGGACAAGCCTTATATCCAGTCATAGTCAGAGTGAATTCACCTACTTCAATTCTTCTTAACTCTGGGAGGAAGTAAGATTTGTGATGAAGATCATCCCAGGGTTTGTCTGGACTAGTCATTTCCTTAATAATCGCCTCGTTTGAGGGCAATACTAAGTCTAAAGAATCAGTATCGATGAGGGATCCTTAAGCCCATGTAGGCTCAAGAACTGGATCCAACTTCTATGTGGGAGTCGGACCAGGGTCAGCGAAAGCTTGCTGAACTATAGAGTATGCAATTTCTACAATGGAAAAAGGCATGGCCATGTCATGGTTTCCTGTCCCTTCCATCGTGGCTGATGGGGAAGGAAGAGTCCACGGATCGTTAAATTAAGTCATGTGAAATGATGAGATTTGAAATATTTCATCCCTAGGTTGGTCGAGGACAACCGATATGCAGTGGACATTGTCGATCGGAGGAAAGTAATCAAAGGTACCCATCAAAGGTGGGAACAAACCAACTCCTATGTTGATGATGTCGGGCTGAGGTTTATCAATCATCGGGACCATGGATACCCCTGATGAACGGTCAGGACAGGAGAAGGATAACTGATCAATGGACACGATCCGACCTTTGTGTGGAAACACCAAGACCTGAAAAACTGTTGCGACCACTGCTTGCATAGCATAGGTCCAACTCCTTCCTAACAAGATATTGTAGTCAAGAGATGCATTGAAAACTTCAACCTCGACACACATGGTATTCCCCCCTAATTGCACAGGGAGAGAGGGGATGATTCCATGTGGTTGGAATGAATGACCGTCGAAAGCAGTAAGAAGAGTAGGTGAAGGAGACAAAATGGGTTGGCCTATGGCCTTCCAACATGACAAACACATCATGCATGTCGAGGTGCCCTCATCAACCACCGTGAAAAATATGTTTCAAGTAAAAAATTTCGTGGTGTAAGCCACTACTATATGAAATGCCACGTGGTAAGGCATACAAGGTTTTAAGTCAGTCGTATCAAGGATGATCCTTCCCAGATTACAGGTCTTAGCGGATCCTAAGGAAGCTAATGAAGCCTTTCTCTGGGAAGGGAAACTTTGGAGGACTTCCAAAGCAGACATTGCACAAGGGGTTTGTGACAAATCCTCCACCACATAGTATTTCTCGGCGGCTCTTGCGTTTGGGTTGTGGGAAGCTTCCTTGAACGCTCCTTTTGGGATGCATGTCATTGTTTCACCCAACATCTTCTCAATTTGGAGAGGAAGATGCGGGTTTTCGTCTTCTTTACCCTTCTCAGAGGTGTTTGGCATTCCGTAGTTGTGTGTCCTAGTCGTTATGTCAACGATATCTTTCATCATATACACATTTGCGGATGCAGGATTACTCAAAGACAGAAGGTGTCCTTGACTTCCCCATTTCGCGCTCGAAGAGGCTTGAGTTATATTTTTCCCATGTGGAAATGGATTCGTTAACACGACAGACTGTTGTTGTGCCAATAACTTCTAAGCCTCCGCAAGCCGAGGGCACTAATGAGTCATATGGTCTTCCTTGCAAAGATTACATGGATACTTTGACTTCTTCTTTTCAGTGTTGCCCTTGCCATCATTATCGATAGGTTTCTTATCCTCCTTACCCTTGTTTTGTTGTTTCTTCTTTCCATCGAGCTGCTAGGTGGCCTTCGGGTTTGTCTATTGCACACTATGTACATCCAACTTTTGGGTAGGGGAATAGCTGAACTAGTGGTTTGGTTGGTCATTGTCTGTTGTATTGACAATTGCTGCAATTAATTTGTCAGTTGATCAACAGACTTTGCTTGTGCTGAACCAACAATACCATCAACATGTGGTCCATATCTTTGTATGGTCTTGTCAAGTATCAACCATGGTGCATCTAGAAAAACTTCGTAAAGTAAACCAGACTGAGAGTAAATCAGCTCTAGCTGTTGAGCTCTCATTATCGCTTCTTCTTTTGAAAAGAACCCAGAGGTTACAACGTATTTGGATAGCTGAGGTATGAAAGACTTAAGGAACCACTCAAGAAGAAATGTTGGTGGGACTGACACTTTTATGAAACTCTTCTGGAATCTCCATTCTCATATGTGATATGAGATATGGTCTTCTTTCGTCTGCTCAAAGTTGTCTAGCAATTCAGTGTTGGCATCGTATCTCATAGGTAATTAGAAATGGTTTAAGAAATCCCATTGCCAATTCCCCAAAGGAAGAGTATCTTGAGCGGATGAGATCAATGTACCATTTCACAACACTCCCAATGAGAGTGCATTGAAACAAATTCAACTAGGCGGAGTCGTCTCTCAAAGAGTTGGATGAGCACCATAGATGGAAGGTAGTCACATGATCGCATGGGTCTTCGTTAGGCTTGGCCTTGAACTTTGGAATGTCTGAAGTAAACTTGGTCGGCATGGGAGGCCATCATGGATCATGATAGATGGGGTTGTTTAATAACCTTTTCAACTCTGGCAAGTGCAGAGTTGCCAGAAACAATAATTTGGGTTCTTGATTATAACAAGGGAAAAAGGATCCTGGAGTTTGGGTGGCACCAGGTTGCCAGGAAAAGTTAGGTTGCTAGCCAGGGTTCTGGTAATAAACATGGTCGTGACCAACGTATGAATTATGCACTTGCTGAGACGTCATCGGCTAATTCCAGTAGTAGGACATAAATGGCTGGGCTTGTGTTGCATTCCAAGGATTTTGGGAAGAGATGCCCCCTGCCAATCCGACGGGCATAGGTGTTGAGCCTTGCCCAGGGTTCCATTGGCTATGGAAGGGGTTTCCCTCGATTGGCATCCCTAACAAGGGAACTAATCCTTGCCATGGATTCCAAGGTCCTTGTGTAACATCCCACTCTTGCGCACTGAGCGAACTTATTCTTTGAGGACACTTGCTCGCAAGTGATCCAAATTTTATGCTATTAAAACATTGATTTTGATTATGAGGCGTTATGGGCTGATGACATGTTTTTTTACTACATTGACATAGACAGGTGCTATTGACTTGGTTTTACTGAGTGTGCAGGATCTTGGACCTCGAGGATGCAGAGCCATCGATGGAACCCCTTGGACTCTGGATCGAGTCGGGGAGTGTACCATTGGGGTTTGATTGTTTTATAGGTGATATTAGTGCATCTGATTAGATGATATGATATGGATATATTCTGACATGATTCGTTGATGATGCAGGCTGATGATATCTTGCCGACCAGACTCACATGTAGAATAAAGGGGTCACAGATGACTACTATATATGTTGAGGGAGAGTCGTGGAAAACATCCCTACCACAACCTACTAGCACTCCCGTTGTGGCTCAAACTATAGGTTAACGACTACCTAGTTCGAAAGGAAAACAATGCCATGAGTGCAGACTATGACAAATTCTCACGATGATTCTAAGGGCCATGCAATAAGGTAGGGGCATTATTCCTTAGAGGCCCTTAGTCTCCCACAATTTCACCTGGCAGAGTATTGACTCCAGGGGTTTTTTATGTCTACCAAGTCAGTTAAGAGGCGAGTGGCACCCTTGGAGAACGTGGTGCATCTTGAAGGGTACGATGCACAAGAAAAATGGAAAGAGGTGAGTGGCACCCTTGGAGCACACGGTGCGTCCTGAAGGGCACATCGTGCAAGAGAAACAGAAAGAGGCGAGTGGCTACCTTGGAGCACCTAGTGCATCCAAAAGGGCACGTCGCGTGGTTATTTAATAAGTGAATAAACCTAGATGGCTTTAGGACAATAATGTGTTAAATAAGATTTGAAACCTTTCCCTTAAATATATGTGTGTGTGTGTGTGTGTCGCCCCGCCTAGGAAATTAAGGTCTAGGTCTAATCTTTGTTGGTGGTAAAATTTTACCTTTTAAAAAAAAACAATTTATAAAAAAAAATAAAAAAAAATAAAAATTATATATATATAATAAAGATAATCTTCATTAACCTTATGACAAGAAGGGATAAGCAATTAAAGGGTTTTACAAAAATATGTTGGGATAAAAATTAAAAAAGAAAAAAGGGGGGGAGGGGAGGGGGGGGAATAATTGTTTTATTTTATTAGGATAATTTAAAAAATATATATTAATTAAAAAAGGGGTAAAGGGAAAAAGTTAATTTCTACATTTGCAAAATTGAGTTATAAATGAAAAAGGGAAAAAGGGGAATTCTAAAATAATTAGGAAACTAGGAAAAGAGGGAAACATAAAAAGAAAAGGGAAACACAAGGGAAAAAGCAGAAAGTCAAACTTAGTAAGGTATCTACCATTAAGAACTTTCTAATTTAAAATTGAACGAGCAAATTAATAATGGGGAAAGTCATTAAAACCTGTAATGGATTTTGCAAACACCTAGGAGCGATTCTAGGAGTGACTCTAGGTGGGTGAGGGAAATAAGGGTAAATAATTAATTAAAGAAAACAGTTTTAGAGGAATGAAGGGGATGGGTGACACTTGTACAGGGAGGAATTTTTATGAAATAATTTATTAAACTTTAAATAAAATGGGATTTTGGGAAGGTAAAGGGTTAGAAAATCTATATAATGGAGGGAGGAGAAGGAGGAAGACATCTTCTGTTTTGCGTAACGTTATGCTACAGAAATATCTACTTGACTGACTTAGCTTGTGGGAGTTGGGATACCCATCTCAGTGAGGAGTGGTAGCTCGGACTTATGAGGTGAGTTGGGAGCTAGCTGATTTTATGGTTAGCGTGTGTGGCCCCTTTTCGGCCCGGGGGGCTACCAAGGAAGAAGAGTACCCCTAACTTGGTTGGGAGGTACCGGTGAAGTCTCGTTAGTCAAGAAGCGGGTGTTGCATGGAGCGTGCAGGACGTCAAATTAGACTGGGCGATCATGCAACGATACACTTTCTTCATTTTGTATGGTAGATTGTAGTAGTATTATGCTTTGTGATCTGCATTTTTAATGGGGTAAGTAAATTGATTGTCTTAGCATTCTAGTTGTTGACTGAATTTTTTCCCTTAGCCCTTAGCTCGATGTTTGATCGACTCCCTTGGCCTTCGAATTCCGGCATGTCTTGACCGCCCTTTGGTGTTTGATTACGATGATTGTGGTTGTTTTCCTTTCGTCCCTAGCTCATCGGTCCTCGCCTGAGCAGTTGGTCAAGAACCTAATCTACGTTTGTCGCTTCAGCATTAATAGACATATGGATCTCAACGCCCTGCTTTTATGTGCGAGGATGATGAGCGAAGAATGAACCTATCAACCGTCTACCTCCATTGTTGTCCTTAGCTAATTGTTGACTTGCGCCTTCTAACAAAAGTACCTCTACATTTGGATTTATTGCATCTGTGTTGGTTATCCCTACAATTTTATTGTTGGTGAAGTTTTTCTTTAATTTCGACATGTTTATATCTCGTCGTTATCTGGTTTTTACCCCGTTTTTATATCTTGTTGTATAAATTTTAAGGTTGCGCTTTTGTGATAGGATAAATTATAAATATGCATTGTATTGTTATCCTAGCAATGCAAAAACGATTTCATAACCCTGTCTTCTTTTCATAAATGGGTATCCTGGAAATGAAAAACGTTTGATATTCCTGTCTGCAGATTTTTTCTTGGGATGCGATTATTTTTTATTTTAATTCATTGAAAAACAAATGATGATCCCTATCTGTGTTTCTGGGGT
>ML780728.1:701271-766656 GCA_009831015.1 Picea engelmannii
GAGAATAATTGTTTTATTTTATTAGGACAATTTTTTTTCTTAAATTATTAATTAAAAAGGAGGAAAGGGAAAAAGTTAATTTTTACACCTGCCAAATTGAGTTCTAAATGAAAAAGGGAAAAACGGGAATTCTAAAATAATTAGGAAACTAGGAAAAGAGGGAAACATAAAAAGAAAAGAGAAACACAAGGGAAAAAGAAGAATGTCAAACTTAGTAAGGTATCTACCATTAAGAACTTTCTAATTTAAAACTGAACTAGCAAATTAATAATGGGGAAAGTCATTAAAACCTATAAGGGATTTTGGGGACACCTAGGAGCGATTCTAGGAGCGACTCTAGGGGGGTGAGGGAAATAAGGGTAAATAATTAATTAAGGAAATTAGTTTTGGAGGAATGAAGGGGATGGGTGACACTTGTACGGGGAGGATTTTTTATGAATTAATTTATTAAACATTAAATAAAATGGGATTTTGGGAAGGTAAAGTGTTCAAAACTCTATATAATGGAGGGAGGAGAAGGAGGAAGACATATTTTGTTTTGCGTAATGTTATGCTGCATAAATCTCTACTTGACTGACTTAGCTTGTGGGAGTTGGGATACCTAACTCAGTGAGGAGTGGTAGCTCGACTTTGCGAGGTGAGATGGGAGCTAGTTGATTTTTAGGTTAGCATGCGTGGCCCCTTTGTGGCTCGAGTGGCTACGGGGGAAGAAGAGTACCCCTAGCATTAGCTGGGAGGTATTGATGAAGTCTCGTCAGTCGACAAGCAGGTGTTGCATGGAGCGCGCAGGATGTCAACTCAGACCAGGCGATTAGGCAACGATACACTTTCTTCATTTGCTATGGTAGATTGTAGTAGTATTATGCTTTGGGATCTTCATGTTTAATGGGGTAAGTAAATTGATTGTCTTAGCATTCTATTTGTTTACTGAATTTTTTCCCTTAGCCTTTAGCTCGATGTTTGATTGACTCCCTTGGACTTCAAATTTTAGCATGTCTTGACCACCCTTTGGTGTTTGATTGCGATGATTGTGGTTGTTTTCCTTTCATCCATAGCTCATCAGTCCTCGCCTGAGGAGTCGTCCAGGAGCCTGATCTACGGCGTTGCTTCGGCGTTAATAGACCTATGGATCTCAACGCCCCACTTTTCTGTGTGAGGATGATGTGCGAAGGACGAACCTGTTTGCCATCTACCTCCGTTGTTGTCCTTGATTGATTGTTGACTTTCACCTTCTATCAAAAGTACCTCTGCGTTTGGATTTCTTGCGTTCGTGTTGGTTATCCCTGCAATTTGATTGTTGAAGAATTTTTTCTTTAATTTCGACATGTTTATATCTCGTCATTATCTCGTTTTTACCCCATTTTTATATCTTGTTGTATAAATTTTAACCCTTCATTTTTGTGCTATGATAAATTATAAATCTGTGTTGTATTGTTATCCTAGCAATGCAAAAACAATTTCATAACCATGTCTTCTTTTCATAAATGGGTATCCTAGAAATGAAAAACGTTTGATATTCCTGTCTGCAAATTTTTTCTTGGGTTGTGATTATTTTTTCTTTTAATTATTTGAAAAATGAATGTTGATCTGTGTCTGCATTTTTGGGGGTTGTGAGTCTTATGCTTTTAATTAAAACACACACACACACACAAAAAAAAAAAAAATGTTATTTTATTTTTGTCTATGTACTGTCAGGCGCCCCTGTCTACATTTCTAGGGGTACCCGAGGTGAAGGAAGGACAAATCCCTTATCCTTGGCTATGATTGAAAGCTGCATTGATGGAATTAACCCTTCCCCCCCCTGTTTTCAAATTGTGTACTATTTGATTAAGTTGGGTCTGCGATTTTATTTGTGCTTACTGTTATAACCACGAAATTGCAGGTGGAATGATCTCTGCATCTTCCTGTTGATTGCCCACGCAATATTTACTAATTAAATGTGACTGTTTTATTGTTATTAACCACAAATTTTTAGGTGGAATGGTCTCTGCCTCCTCTTGTTGAATTCCCACGGTTTTGACATTAGTTGTGACTGATGTTTGATGTAGTTTACCATGGAATTGATGTTAAAATGCTTGACGGAATATGTTGTTACACAGCCCCAAAATTTTGCTGTTAAAACTGTTGACTGTGTCGCTGCCTTAATGGACCACGATTTTCCATTGAAAGTGTGGCTGAATTTTCTTTAATTACCCATGTTGTTTCCCTTAGAAGTTGACTGAATCAATGTTTTAAATGCCCACAAGTTGCCTTTAAATGGGAACTGAGATTGTTGTTTTAAATGCTCACGATTCTGCCTTTAAATTGATACCAAGGTTGTCATTTAAATGCCAACGTCTTGCCTTTTAAAACATGACTAAGTTGATGTAAATAAACATGGATTGCCCAATATACGGCTCAGTTATTTATGTATTGATGCATATCCCCAATATCGTGCTCAGTTGTTTAGTTATTGATGCATAATCCTCGTAGATATTGCTCTGCGTATTTAGTTGAATACGTTATAGTTATTTTTCTTTTCATTTATAAATTTAATCATTTATTCCTACGTTGAATACCTGGTATTTATGATGGAAAAAGTTTATCACTACAGTCATGTATTCCAGCCTAGAATGAGACGCGTCTATGCCTTCTTTAAGGTTAAGTAGCTTGCAGTTTATTTATCTATTTCTGTGTAAATGCTCTGTATTTATTATTGCAAATTAATTGTCATTAGAAACATGTATTACTGCGTTGAAGGTATAGAATTTATGTATTCCTTAAGGCTAGATATGTTTTAGATTGTATTGGATTGTACTTAAGGTTAATCAGACTCGCAAGTTGTTGACTAGTAGTCATTTAGGCTTGTTTAATTAATTATGTATTAGAAGTTAATTTGACATATAGTTGTTGTCTAACCTGGTAAATTAGACTTGAAGAATTAGATGGGCGTGTATGGACTTAATTTATTTAATTTAGACTTGTCATTTTAGTTTAATATTTATTAAAGAAGACTGAGGAAATGACGTGAATTTAATGTTAATTAAATTGTATTTAATGATTGATTATAATGCAGATTTGCCTAACGGATTTGTAGTTGATGCTTTTTTGATTGAATTGAATGACTGAGGTGTTAGGTAGAATGGTCGATTGGATTTTTGTTTATTTTATTTAATGTTAATCAGATGGTAAATTAGAGACTAATTAAAGGTTGGACTTGCTTAAATTAGAGGGTTAATCTTTGACAAACACTTGTAACAGTAGATTGGTTAGACGTGGTGATTGGTGGGGTCAGGGATGACGTCGTGTGGGTTGGCGTCACCTCTTGTCTTCATCCCCTTGTGTCTCATCAACCTTTGTGTGGGGGTAGGTATAGTCTCTCAGTTAGTATTCGGTTCCCAACGCGTCAGATTTTTCTTAAGTCTTGATCCCTTTTTGTTTTGCACCAGGGTTATTGATGCGCCTCTCATCTAGGGACGGCATGGTCCCTGATGAGGGGATCATGGCTCACCCTATGGGTTTGCAGTGAATGATATCTTGGTCGGAGTCGATGCCTACCATGTGAGTGTGGTTGAGCGTCATATGTTGACTTGGGTGCATGTGTTGGTTCACATGCCTTGAGGTTCTTGTCTTGTTCGTCAAGGTCAATGTGTTGGGAGGGGGATGTTGACTCTTAGCTTGTAGGTGTGTCTTGTTGCGTCAGGCGGTTAGTCGTTACTCCTGGTTTTTTTTGCATGTTTTGCCCAGTTGCCCTTGTGTCTGTGTGTGGTGTCATAGTTGCTTGTTGCCTGGGTTGCGTGCTTATGCTCATCGTCTGTGGTGTGATCAACTATTGTCATCGTGCCTTCTTTCTCATTAATTCTTAAAAACAAAAAAAAACAAAATTGGCTTAGCCCATGACCTTAATGCTAGGCTTGTTTCACCTTGTGAGGAAGGAATTCCTAAGTTTGCACCCTATGCAAGAATAGTACCCTATACAGGATTTTACTGTCCATAACTGGGGTTGCCCCCAATCAAGATGGAAGCTAATGAGAAAGAATTGTTACCAAACGCGCCAAACAAAGAGAACGGTGTCGAACCTACCGACATGATACAAGAAGATAGTCCTTGACTCCCTTCTCCAAACGAATTGCAGTTTACATTCAGCTTGGCGGAATGCTGGTACCGCTGAGTGAAGAGGATGAAAGAGGTATATGACCCCCTCTGTAAGGGAAAGCGTTATAGGGAGCTGAAGTGCCCCCCATAGATCCTTGCAGAGGAGCATTGGAGACCCCTTCCCTGAGACCTAAAGTCTGTAGAGTGGAGTAGGAAAGTACAATGCTCGTACTGAAGCCAGGCATCCCGTATGAGAACGGAGGGCCTATATCACTCTGGGTGAAAGGAGTAGTGATCATTGCCATAGAAGAAATATGACCATTTCCCGAGGTAGAGGTAGTCGATATCATAGTGGCCCGAACTGACGATGGTTGGTTAGGAGGCAGAACACCCCCTGTAGTGACAGTCGTAGAGGAAATATGAGTATTCCCTAAAGAAGTATCAGTATTTGTTTCCATTGTTGCTTTTGAAACTACTTGACGCTCGTAAGGTTGAACCTATAAGACGATGGGCGTCGATAGATCAGTCATCGGAGGGTTATATAGACCAATAACTTCCTCTCCAAGGTTGGAAATGGTTTGTTTTTCCAAAATCAAATGTTCTCCTCTTGGAGATGAGTCGGGCACAGTTTCATGTAACCTAGTTTCCTCGAAAGACCCTTGTTGGTCTAGTTTTCGCCTTAGCGGTGGCAAGGGTGGCTCGAGATCAACTGGCGGTAGGCCCAAAATCCTTCACGACTGGTGGAGCTCCTGATCCTCCACTGTGTGAGAAGATCAATGACACACTATGGCTTTATATAATCATTTCAGAACCAACACACACTAGAAAAAATTTCCTATGAGATAAGACAAGCAGATCACTAGCTAGTTGGAAGAATAGTTACAACATCCAACATTAGAGAAACTTACCGGTGCAAGTGCAACTTGAATATAGAATCCCCCTCTAGGTATACTCTTTAAAGCGTGGCCCAATGTATTCCCTAGGTACCGCGGTATACCCCCAGAGTCACCTATGTAAGTCACTAATATAAAGGAAACTAGGTTTCCAGTGGGCGAATAGTCACCAAGCGGATACAATCGACAGTCAGGTGGACCGCAATGAGCAAGGTATTAAGCCTGAAACCCATCAAGGGTATTGAAAGAATGTGTTTTGGAAGATGAGTAAGGACCTCAAACGGATTCGAGACCCATGAAGCTCTATGGAAAATGAGATCAACGAAATCCCAATATAAGTCCTTTATTTGCGTTCCCCACTACGCTTGGTCCAGCTTTGGAGGGGTTATCTCCACTACCTTTCCGCACAGGACCTCGTGTTTAGCCCCTGTGTTAGAGGAGGGTCCCAAATAACTTTCACGGTTACTGGACATTCAAGCACTCCCTATCACAAAATCTTGTGTTTGTTTTTGTAGGCTTGAAGAGTTTCCTCTCCAATCCTAAATCAAGGATCTAGCCTAGACTAAATTGATGGACCCTACAAACACAAAGTCTAGTAACTTTTAATTAATATTTAATTTCAGTGATGGTCTTAAATCAAAAGGAACAGAAATGAAACTAGTGATGTTCTCAAGAGACAAAAGAGAAGAGCATAAGATGAAAATGAAAACAAACTACTTCTTTCTTCACAAATAAAGATTTGCCAATTTAAACTCTTTAACCAAACTTTTCGTAACGACTTCTCTCAGATCCTTGAAAAGAAAAACTCAAAAGAAGATTTCCCTCGACTACGAGCTACTTAATGTCCTAATTATTCAAGTAAAGAACTTAAGAAAACTTTATTTTTCCTTGGTAAATGAAACAACTAACCTAAACTACTTTACCAAACAAAGAAGTGAAAGATTTTTTTATTGTTTTATGCTTCAAAACAAGAAATTTAAAAATGAATTCTTTTCTTTTCTTCCAAAGAAAAAAAGGTAAAAATGTCAACAAGACAGGACCAAGAAATGGCTTCTAGCCCAATCACAGAATGCAGTGAGTCACTGACAATACCAAGCAGGCAGATCAAAGCAGACTCACCAACTTGTCTAAAAACCCTATTAAATAAAACACAAGAAATCTTTGGTCAAAAGAAAGATAAATTGAATTGATACCTAGGCTACAGACTGCTATAATAGAGACCAGGACTAGATCAAGAAAACCCCTGAGAAGAAGTGACTCCTGACAGGGAAGAGGATGATTGCCTCTTCTTTTTACAAAAATTTTCTCAACAGGCACGCTACTGACACTTCAACAACAAGAATATGTATGCCGGTTGTTCAAGGGCAGGGCGTGTATGCACGCGTACATGACCACTGCAGGCCGCATACACCTATGTAACTCCTCAAAAAATGAAAACCAATAGTCCAGCGTAGGCACGAAGTACTGGTATGGAAGGCCAGAACCCCTTAAAGACACAAGCTTACAGAATCTTAGAAAACAATGAATAAAATGATTCAAATCACCCAAAAAGAAATATCCCCGAAGACCCTAGAGGCATCCCCAGTATGGTCACCAATTCTGCTATAGCAGGAAAACCCCTCTATGAACTACACTAGGGTTCTAAAATGTAGGCAGAGCTAACCGTCTAAACTCTCCTACTTTTTATCAACCATCCCAACATTACCCCACAATCATACATAAAAGACAAGGTATAGGGATCTGGTAGGCATACCTTAAACTCTATGTCCAGTGTCGATCCCTTTGTGCTTAGTTGTTTCCTGACTGCAAGTCTCCTCCAGTGTCGATACATAAAAGACAAGGTATAGGGATCTGGTAGGCATACCTTAAACTCTATGTCCAGTGTCGATCCCTTTGTGCTTAGTTGTTTCCTGACTGCAAGTCTCCTCCCAAGGCTGACCTGCATTCACCAAGAGACAAACAAGAAATTGCAATCATGCATTCTACATATGGATTAGTGGGTTAGACATCATAAAGAAGAGATGTAAACAAATCATATAAGTTTAATAGGTCATTTGGTGGGACAGAAAAAGTACTTATTTATATTAATCTCACAAAATTCACTTACAATATGAGACCGACACTGCTCCTCAAACTCAGTCCTGGGATCCTCTTCACAATGCACCAACTACTTCAATGTATCCTTCTCCTCTTCATTTCTCTCTAGGTAAATGGAAATGACTTGCAATGGAGGAAAAGGGAATTCTGGCTCAAACTCACAATGTGGCTGCAAACAAATGGGACAAAGGGGGGAAAATGGGTAGAGTTTCTATGCTCACGTGCTTCTTATTGAAATAAGACCCCAACCCCTTCTTTTATGGGCCAAAGGATATAGTAACAGTTGGGGTGACTGTCTATGGGCAGTCAAATGGTTAATTAACGACCCAAAAACCAGTATCCTATGCAATTTTCATTTTTTGCGATATTTTGTGAGTGTACGCAGGCTGTAGTGGGTCAACAGGAGTGTGTATGCGGGAAATAGTGGTGCAGGTCACTTACACCTTCAAAATAATATTTTTTAGAAGAGCTTCTTCATTGATGGTTTGGAAAAGATAACAAGTTAGATGGCCTGATGCCAGGTATGCATGTCTGGTGAAATTTAGGGTTATAACACTAATATTAAACCCAACAATGTCCAGTGGAAGCTTTTGCAACAAGCATATCGTCCACTTCATCCAACAACTAGATCATTTCAAAAATGAATTAGGCTCGAAGCTTGAGGAGATAACTTACTTCAAGCTAGAGAATATCCATAGTGAAAATAAGGAGACAAATATGAAATGGTATCTACCTGCCTTAATTTTGCTTGAAATTCGATCGAACTCTCAACAAGTCAAGCCTATTTACTAGATAGAACTCTTGTCTCTATGCGCACCTTTGTCTCTCATGCCTTTGCACTAATGAATCTTGGATCTAGGGTTCTTTCCCTCCTTTGTTGGATTACAGGAAAGATATCTGAGTTTTGTAATTGCAGCTTCATCCAATTTGTAAACAATATTTTGAAGAAGACTAGCTTGGAAACAAATGATTGTTGAATAAATATTAATTAGAGTATGAATTACATACAATACAATACTTGTTCATGTGAAAAAAAAATTATAATTGAGCGAGGCTCCCACCCATGCTTTGCCAAATCACATAGAGAAATGAGAGGTTCAGTTACTTTCCCCTCGTGAAGTATAGAAAACCACCAACAATATTGATCGATCCAAGTTGTAAACTTGATCCAATCTCCCATCGAAATAAAAATATAATGATGCATTCTTTCAACAATAGTCACGTGCTTTAGAGTGCCTTCAATGGCAGAGCCTCCACCATGGGATTTAGTGGCCCAAGGTTTCTTGTATCCCATGGAGTTTCTTTCATTCTTTCTTTCTTCCCAGAACAATTGACAGTTAGAAAGGGCGTTGCAGTCCAAGGCGTGCTATGTTTTCTACAAAATGGTGGCAATCACTATGTCCTTCTGAATCATGGGTGGTTGAAATACATTGTTGGAAATCACTAGATGCTCCTTTATTGCATAGTATCCAAACATGATATGTGGCAAACTCTATACCTTTATTTTTCTTTCATGTTCATGACGATGGACGTTGAGGCTTATCCATTTCACAACTGGATGTAGCCGCGTAGATTACCATACGCCATAATTTTTTTCTCTTAATTATCCTCCACATTATAAATGCCATTTTTGTACATATTAATTATCCTCCATAGTATATTAGCCTTCTCGACTTCATATTCCTGGAAAAAAACACATGTCATCATCAATGATAACTTTTCAAAATTATATATATATATATATATATATATATATATATATATATATATATAATTAAAAAATGCATACTTTTATTTGCATGGATAAAATAAGAATAATAACTATTATTTTATCTTCAAGTTAAATTTATTTAGTATTGTCCCCAAGGTGTAGGACAGTCGGTGATAGAGTGTGTTGTTAAGGCACTTTGTGATGTTAAAGTCACCGGTTCGAAACCTGCGGGGACAAAAAATCCAACCATGTTAAGGGTTGGTGTGGCTCAGGCCGGGTGCAATCCCCGAGTGATTTTGACAGCTTAGATGCCCTTGAGTCACGGTTTCTCAAGCCACAGGGCAGTACCTCAGGTCACGAACAAACTAGAAAAAAAATATAAAAAAATAGTATTGAAAATATGAAAAATGATGCAAATTAAATAGTGTTTCTTGTGCTTGAGGTCCAGATTGAGTCCCTAAGCTAGTAGACTAGGAACCATGACCATATCCAATTGATCCAGCATGATATTTCAATATTTTTCCTCATTTTCATATGTTCTCACCTTGACTCAACTTTAACCACATGACAACCTTAGATGAAGAGTTGTGCAAACTACGACCACTCTCATTTTTGGTGCTTTATATTAAATTTGTTACAATAATTGGTCCATTGTAGAAAAAAATTCAAAATACAGTGAATACAATTCAATCTTTCACAATAACAAAATAACAATGAGTTGTTCAAAAGTACTGATGCTACTAAAGATCCTAAGAATATTCGTAATTAAGATTCCACCCCAAAGTTATTTTTTTGGATTTGATGTTGGTCCTGTCCTTGTCTACAATTCTACTAAAGAACCTAAGAATATGATATCCCCAATAGGTAATTTGAGCTAAAGCATAAAAGGTAATTTGAGCTCAAGCATAAAATATAGTTGGTCGCGTGTTTCCCTGGGCATATTCTCTCAAACAATAAAAACAGAGTCAAATAGATATTAAGAACTGACGTTGTTGGACCTTGCACTTTGTAACAACCCCCATCGTTACGACAACATACAATGCATAACAAGTGCTATTTTTTTTTTCTAAAAGCAAGGAAGATAATGTCGTTAATACAACCACACCACTTGATGATATCACATCAATGAATTTAACACAACATATAAACATAAAATGCATAGCATGTTAGCAGATCATTCATGCGTAAAATAAATACTCGACACCTGATCATTCTAGTGACCAATCAGCACGTGCCAGCTGGGAAGTCCAAACATTATACCTTTCTTCCTTCAATGCCTTACAAGTCACGCGCATGAGAGATAATTGTTATAGAATGGTTGTTCAACCACCCAAGGAATTAATAACTCAACTACATTTAAGACTATCCTTCAAATAATTAATTTTATGCATGCTAGCATTCGATGCACCTCATTAGTCATAAATCAACTCTACAATCAGAGGATTGTACCAGGCCTAGCATAACCCACCACAATTCTATTATTAGCTTAACATAAAAGACATCAAGCAACAACTATACCGATCCAACCAAGGGTTTTTCTCATCCAACTCAACTATATTCCTTAACTTCTCTAGTTCAATAATAAAACAAGCACCATAACTATGGAATGCAAAACTTCTAAAATTTATTATTTATTAACACAAGACTAGACTAGTCATAAGAAAATTCTAGTTTCCACTCAACATGATCCCTTCCTACTTTTATTTTTGCAACACAAATCCGTGGGTAAGGTTTGAAAAACAAAAGTCTCCTAAATAAAAAAATTTCCTTTTTATTTTTACAATACACATCAGAGCTGGTAACAAATGGAAATAAAAAGTCTCTGATTAATAATGCCCTTTTATTTTTACAGTACACATCCGCAATTAGCAAATTAAAAATAAAGAGTCCCCAATAATAGTGCAATTTAAACAATGAAAAATAACAATATTTTCGAGATTTACATCATTATATGGGCAAAAACCAAAAGGTAAAATGTTTAGCCAACCCCAATATAAATCTATTACCAATTTTAAAAATATATATAAATCAATTTTTAAATAAAATAATTATATTATTTATCTATATAAATCTTAATATCTATATAATATCTTCCTTGAATTGCTTGAACATTTTATTCCTCCATTTTAAAAATATCACAATTATCAGCTATTATTCCAAAAATATCCCCCCAAAAAGATGGCATTACACATCTAAATGATTGTGTGATCATTAAACCACCATCGTATGTTCCATTATACTTTTCTGCCCTAATATACTGCAAATGAAGATATTTTTCACATACTACAAGTTAAAGAGATTTTTAATACGAAATTCAACAAGTTGCACTAATGTTATAATTATACAAATTCTATGAACATTTAGTGTGATAATATGAATCTTACATGTCTCAACTTCCAAAATGGGTAGAAATATGGTGTGGAATGACAATGATTGAAAATAATATCATCAATGCATTAGGAGTTTATTAATAATACATATTCATAATAAAGAGTCCCCAATAATAATGTCCTTTTTATTTTTCCATAAACGCCAACCGATAACAAATGAGAATACAAGTCTCCTGATATTTTTTTTTATTTGTTTGTTAATTTGTGCGGGACCTGTTGGCTACGCTATTAACCTGTGGCTTGAGAAACCGCGACTCAGGGGCATCTAAGCTGTCAAAATCACCCGGGGATCGCACCCGGCCTGAGCCACACCAACCCTTAACATGGTTGGATTTTTTGTCCCCGCAGATTTCGAACCGATGACTTTAACATCACGGAGTGGCTTAACAACACACTCTGTCACCGACTGTCCTACACCTCGGGGACAAGTCTCCTAATATTATTTCCCTTTATTTTACAATATAAATATTTTTTTAACAATTAAAAATTAAAAGGTCCCTAATAATATCACCCTTTATTCTTACCATATACACGAGTTGGTAACAAATATAAAAAATAAACAGTTTCCTAATCACAATGATATTACAACCTGTTATTTTTTACCGACAGTTGACTGGATAAATTCGCCCATGAATTTAGTGATAATAGTGTTAATTTCACTCCTTAGTTAAGGTTGGAATTAGTGATAATTTCACATGGAATAGAATTTATCGATAGTTAACTGATAAAAGGGACCGCTTAAACATCACTATGACTTCCAGATGTGGCTATGCCATTGTGTCTGGGTTGGTTCTCCATTGGTAATTATGACGGGAATTAGATAAAAATAAAATAAAACAAAAACTTAAAGCTGCAAAAAGAGTGATGACTACACCTAAATCCCAACGCTAACTCAGTGCCCAAAACCAAACACAAGGAGCAAGGAGGAGAGCCCACAGGTTCATGTTTCTTTCTCTATGCATCAACATAGGTAAGATACCAGATGAGGAATTTTCATTGGGAAATGAAAAAAGGAATCTACAAAGTAAAGACAACAATAACTGCAGAGTGATAAAGAGGAATTTTCGTTGTACAAGCAATGGATTTGCTGGGTAAATTAAAAATGAATTGCAGAGAGTAAAATCAACATTAATCACAGATAAATAAAACATTTGGTGAACTGGAGAGACATCCCCAAAATCATTGTGTGGAAGCACGAGTTGGCAGAGAATAAATCAAATTAATCGCAGAGGCTAAGGAGGGAATAAACGCCGAGGAAAGAATTCCTTGTTGGGAAGAGAAATGATCCTACACTTATTATCCATGCATGGAAAATCAGGGCATTTGGATCTAAATATTTAACACCAGAGTGAAAGACAGTCGATTTGGCTCCTGTCCGACTGCTCAGGCATAGACTAATAACTTAAAATATAAGGGACAAAAGATAAAAACACAAATCTCCATCCAAACCTTCTCTGTGGAGAAACCAAATAATGAAAAAAAAACGCAATCAAGGAATAAAGAAAACATAGGCAAGAGATACAAAAGCATAGGCAAGGTTTTGAGTCTGGGGCTCATTCTGGCCACGCGCAAATAGACAGTAACTCAGAAATAAAAGATATTGTGGATAGCAAGGTTTCTTATAGGATGAATAAAGCGATAATGGGATTACATTGATAACAAAATTCTCAAGGAATCCCTAAGGAGACCTACATTCGACCAAAATTCGAAAGAAAACCAATTCTATCCTACACAACAGTTCCTCCAATGTGGTTATGTGTGTACAAATAGTTTTCTTTTTCTTCTGCTAGATTACCATTACAAATTATGATTTTACGAAAAATTAATCTATTACAATCACCATAGAAATACATGTGCAAGGAAAAATCATGGAAATGAAATCGTCATTCAAATATAGCAAATAAACAAGTGTAATTTAACATTATTTTATTACAAGTAAAAAATTTAACAGGCATACCTTTTCCGATGATGACGAGGTGAAGAGGTTCTCCCGTGCATTTGCTTCACCCAGATCCTGCTTGTCGACCGATGAGACCTCATTGGTACCTCCCAGCCAATGCTAGGAGTACTCTTATTCCCCCTGAGCCCCGCGAGCTGCAAAGGGGCCACACACATAATACCAGAGAATGCTAGCTCCCATCTCGCCTCGTAAGGTCAAGCTACCACTCGTCACCGGAGATGGGTATACCAACTCCCATAAAATAAACTCAGTCAAGATAAAATTTGCAGTGTAACAATACACAAGACAGATGTGATTCATACTCCTCCTCCGCCATCATTTTTATAGAGTTTTCTTAGTCATTAGTTTCCCAAAACCCTCATTTGATTCCTTTTTCATTTAATTAATTTCGAAAAACCTCCCTCGTACACATGTCGTCCGATCCACCGAAATAGCTTCTTCAAATATTACATGTCCTAGGTACTGTATTTTCTTCTGATAAAAGTCACATTTATTGAATTTAGCATATAGTTTGTGTTTTCTTAAAGTTTGTAGAATTATCCTTAGGTGTTCTTCATTCTTTTCTTTTGTTTTAGAATACAATATGATATCGTCAATAAATACCAAAACAAACTTATCCAAGTACTGGTTGAAAATGTTGTTCATTAAACACATAAAAGTTGTTGGCGCGTTAGTGAGACCAAACGGTATAACAACAGATTCGTAATGACCATATCTAGTTCTGAATAATGTTTTACTTATGTCTTCATATTTTATTCTAACCTGGTGGTAACCAAATCTTAAATCCAATTTAGAAAAGATCTGTTTCCCACCTACTTAATCGAACAGATCATTGATCCTAGGTAAGAGGTATTTATTCTTAACCGTCATTTTGTTTAACTGTATGTAATCGATGCATAACCTTAGAGTTATGTCCTTCTTTTTAACAAAAAGAATTGGTGCTCCCCATGGTGAGACACTTGGCTGGATGTATTTCTTGTCCAATAGTTTTTATAGTTGAATCTTCAATTATGTTAATTTAGGTAAACTCATTTGGTAGGGTGCCTTTTATATAGGAGTTGAACCAGGTAGCAAATCGATAGAAAATTCTATCTCTGTCCTTGGGGGAAGTTCAGGTATCTCATCAAAAAACACATCTCTAAAATCATGCAAGATGACAAAATCCTCTAGGCTAGGTTTATTTTCCTTTTCCAACATATTTTTTACTTGGATAGCATAAATCTGACAACCTTTTCTCATGCACTTCTTAAATTGCATTGTTGAAATATGCCTAAATGAGATTGGTTTTTGTATACCTTGAACTGTCCTAACAGTGTCGTTTTCATCTTTATACTTGAGTGATTTTTCATAACAATCTAAAACTTCTTTGTGCCTTTCTAACCAATCCATTTCGATAATTATGTCATAAGACCCTAACGGTAGAATGTTCAGATTAGTCTTTGTGTTTTGACCACCTAAACTGAACTCATAGTCGGAAATAAAATCAGATACTTTTCTTTTGGTCCCTCTTGCTAGTTGTACTAGCCAAGATTTTGCATGTTTTGTTCTTTTAAGTTTATTTGAATCCACTACACCAGGAGAGATATAACTCAACGTAGCTCCATGATCAATTAAAATAGAAATATGAGTATTGTTAATTTTACCTTCAATTTCCACTATAGTGGATTGGTGGTCAGTTTGTCGTCCATCCACAACTACATTGATCCGATGTCAACTTATTCCCACATATCCCACCGTGGAGGCTTCCTGTAGGTTTTGAACTGCAATTCTGGTTGTTGAAGTCAAACGTGGACAATTCCTCCTTAAGTGAGGTTCTCCACATTCCCAGCATTTTAACGGTTCCCTGGGGCTATCCCCAAACTTCTTTGTGCCTAGATTGACTAGTTTACTACCTCCATGTGTGTTATGGTTATTGGTGTGAAAATATTTCCTTGGAAAACTCTTTGCTTCTTTCTGGAAAGGGGTTGGTTGATATCCCTTCTTTCGTTGATTCATACGGTCTTGTTTCTTGTCTTTCCAAGCCTTGGGAAATTCCGACCGCTATTTGTATTGGTCGTAACACATTCGGGCCTTCCTGAAAACTCCACTCAAGGACTTGGGATTATCGAATTTGATTATGTCCTTATAGGACTGTGGTAAACAGCTTAGGAACTGCTAGATTTTTACTTTGTCCTTCTAGATATAAGGCATGAACCTTAATAATTCCAGGAATTTGTTTATCAGATGATCCATAGCCATTTGATCGAGTCATAGCTCATAAAACTCTTTAGTTTTTATTTCATAGTAACTTTCAGATAAATATTGTTTCTTAAAGTACTTCTTAAAGTACGACCACTCCATCTGTTTTTCCTTTAGGCCCTTGGCCAACTTTAGATCCTGCCACCATATGCTTTCTTTTCCTTTCAGGTTATAGATGGTCATTTTGACCTTCATATTGTTGGAATAGTTGTAGATTTGGAAATTCGTTCTAATGTCCAATAACCATGCTTCAGCCTCCTCCCCTGTTCTTGATTCCCCATCAAAGGTGGATGGTTTGATTTTCTTAAACTCTCCCTCCAGGTGATCCACCTGTTTTCTTTTTCTTCCTGAGTTCGTCTGATCTTCTGTTGATGGTGTACCTTCAAAAGAGTTGTCCCCTTTTTCTCCTTCAGGACCAGAATTTTTGGAGGCCCTTTTACTGACCTCTTCTTCTTCATTATTGTCTTTTGGGATCTTCTTTGTTACTATGCTATGCAACAGTACTTCATTTATCTCCTGTTGTTCTTTTTGTGCTTTCTTTAGTTTCTCATTGTCTGCTTTGAAAACTTGCAATTCCACAATGAGATTTCTCATAGTTTCTAGAATTTCAGTTGGTGAACTTCCGTCATTGTTATGCCTCTATTCTTTAGGAGGTCTCAGTTCAAGATTCTCCTCGAGTCTGATCTCAGCTTCATTATGTGTTTCCGTGATCACAACAAAAATAAAGTTTTTCTATTTGTAACAGTAATTGGTTTGTTAGTTTTTTTTTCATAAAACATAAAATATGTTCTAAGAAACTATTGTTGGCCCTGTATAAGTTCCAGTGCTATAACTTTTTCTTTGATACCATATGTAATGTACGCCATTTTACCAAAATAAAAACCAAAATCTGAGGAATATTAAATCTTCTTTTTATTTAAACAACTCATTCTAAAGGACTTATAGTTAATCTAAGTAGGTAATTATCATCGTTGTTAACTTTTGCGAGGTTCATATTTTCTAGCTATCAAAACGATGAACTGACATCTCGAAGGATTTATTACTCTGTCTTACCTCATACTGCACGAGGTTTCTATACTGAAGTTCAAGGGGTGATTTTTCTCTATCCTCACCTCTCGAACATAAGCATATCTATTAAGATCACCTTTCATACTTTAAACATTGACCTTTATGAACCTACAATCCTACTAGTATTATAATACTATCATATATGTATTTGTTTCATACATAGGATCTTTAGTCCTATACTCATTCCTAAGCCTCGACCTCTATATTAGTGCACATGGGAAAACCCCATTTGAGAATACTAAATAAACCTACCTACGCAAATGACAAAGTTTAAGACATAAAGGATCGAAAGCATGTATTCATAATTGAACATCCTTGTCATAGTTGTCTCTTTCGTAAGAACTCACTGATAACGAACTGTTAGTCCCACCCTAACTGAATGATAAACTAGGTCTGATAGCCCTGCGTACTTTGCCTCAAAGGAGTCGTCCTCTCTCTCATTAATTCAATATGAATTCGAAAGGTTTTTGTCAATATTGAATTAAATATCGTTGTCTAGTCCATTAATGAGAACCTGAGGGAGATCATTCCGAGGTTGTCACTAGACCCCGTGCCAAATACAATCGTTCCACCTCCGTTCAGTGACATGGTCAGATGCAGTCCTCGTACTTCCACTATTACTCTGCGCAGTAAGGGTTTTCCAGAGTTATTGTGAGTCTTTTGCATGATGCTTCATTGTTACTCTGTGTTTTTCCTCGGCGAGGGAGGCCGATGACCTGGATATCTAAGCCTCGACCTCTATATTAGTGCACATGGGAAAACCCCATTTGAGAATACTAAATAAACCTACCTACGCAAATGACAAAGTTTAAGACATAAAGGATCGAAAGCATGTATTCATAATTGAACATCCTCGGCGAGGGAGGCCGATGACCTGGATATCTTTACCCGAGGAAATGCAGAAGGTTATGTAACTACCTGGTAAGTACACAACAAGCTTATACTATCTGTAGTGTAGTGGTAAATTCAGAAAGTTTTAGTCGTCTCTGTAACTATTATTCTTACGGTTCCTAGTGAGGATTCTCCTCCTTCGTTAGCCTTTAACTCTCTGAAGTATTTCTATCCGGTCATGGTAGATACATACGTTTTTCATAGTTGACGGCTTGTGTCTTAGATTTTACATGACGCAACCATTTCCATTCTACAACAACCATTAATTTAGAAGGCTTCTACATAGGTGGTTTCCATTTCTAACGGGAAATAGTCTCGGATGTTCTAGGGTTCTGTCAAAAACAAATAGCCTCAGATATTTCATTGTTTTGTAACCTAGCATTTAATTTGGGATTTGTTCACGGCATTTATTTTGCTGAAAAACCAGTGATTAAACCCTAGTAGAGAAACCAATGCCAAGTAATATTGTTATGTTCAAAGCCCTCTAGCAAGACCCATATTTTTTTCGCGAGGATTTTCGTCAGGGAAAAGTCTCAACTCTCATTATTTGAACTTGTTGCTTAACTATGTTGACCCTTACCGTGTTCGCTATAGAAAAAATGTAGTTGGTATTCTTCCCTTGCTTACTCTGTTCGGTTCATTAATTATGTCTGTAAGTTGTTGATTTCTTGGCCTACTGTGAAGACATAGCATTCTTGGACTTAAAGTTGTGAAATCGTAACCACCTTCCTGTAGTCATAGTGAAGTTATTTATTGTTGTACAGAGAATTTGGCCTCGACTCAAAGTTTCTCTGTTTAACCTAATCGCGCATGTACAAGCATTGATACGCGGTCTAAAT
The DNA here is from genome assembly GCA_009831015.1 of Picea engelmannii. Classification (NCBI taxonomy): domain Eukaryota; kingdom Viridiplantae; phylum Streptophyta; class Pinopsida; order Pinales; family Pinaceae; genus Picea; species Picea engelmannii. Next base: position 719,433 of record ML780728.1, read on the forward strand.
CCCACTGAGTAGTATTATTCCAGGACTTAATAACTCTTAAAGGATTGCATTTATTCTATTTTCGAAATCCAGTAGTTAATTCATTATGTTCTTGTTTCATTCTTTATCAGTGACCTGTAATTTTTGTCTGATAAATGTGAAGGAACAATCTCATGGCATCAATCATGACCCGAAATTCGTATACTTTTGTATGTGGAATATGGACCTTTAATATATGCATTCTGAAATGGTTGAAAAAGCTTCTTTTAGTTTCCTATTATCATTCATGGTTAAAGATTTGGCTACCGTGATCTAATGATGGGACCCTTGTTTGGTGTGAGGGTACCCACCAAGGCAACCCTGGTCCACTTCTCCCCCTTTGGTTTGTGGAAGACTCCTTTAATGGCTCAGATGGAACAACAGGTCCCAAATCACAATTTAAGTGATGTTAGAAATCATGTCTATAACATTTCTTTGGCATAGAATTTATCCTGGAATTTAATCTAGGTTTGTCATTCGAAATTATGTTTACTCATATTTTCATACTTATTAATGTTTCTTGGTCTTCCCACAAGAATGGTGATGTCTGAAGTCTCTTGATTTAGGGCAGTGTCTTGTACAAAAGGTACTCGATTTCTATTTGCAGTGCTCAAAAACAATTAATCTAGGTTCTACTGCATGAAATGGTTTTGTTCTAGAATACAGTTATCATGGGAAGAAGCACCAGGCTCCTTATGACAGTTGGTTAATTGTATACTTAGTTTAAAAGAAAGGACATAAGGGAAAACCCCATACTGTGAGCATGTCTCATGTTTTTACCATTCCAAGCCCTTTTTTTTTGTGTTAATGTGATGAAACATGACTGTACTATTTTCTCCTAAATGTATATCCAATTTAGATGGAAACTCGGTTCTAAGTTACGCAACAATTAATCATTTGTTTTGGTAAATATTATACACAGAATTCTATATTTGGATAGAAATACATATTCATGTAATGAAATTCTATTTTATACCCCCTTCTGGGTCTACTTTGATCTTTATAAAGAAATTCGAACGATTTCTTTAGTTATTCATATAGCTATGCAATTTTCGAAATCACCAAAATATGTAAATGCATATAAAATTATATGATTCCAGAATTTATGTCTTTCAATTCATTGAGCTTTCGCTCCTGTATTATTTTATTTCAGAACTTCGTTTGTGACTAACTGAATTGTTCATTTTCCTTTATATCATTGGCATATGGTGGTATGCATACAATAGGCATTTAAGTGATTCTGAAATTTGGTATAGGCAGTTATATATATATACTTCCTATTGTATGTAATCATTCCAAGTCTTAAGTGGCATTTTCACAGCCTGATCATCATAACTATTTAGTACAGCGTGTGTATTTAACCTATAACAATATATGTATATATAAATCTAAGATTTCAAGTTTACTTCCAGAATTTTCTTTGGCATTCTTCAATTGACAATAATATTTAAGTTGGTTACTTATATGCAATTAATCACATGCCTTAAATGCTAGGGTTAGCACAATACAGATCCCATATAGCTTAGATACATCTTTCATATGCTTATATAAAACAATCCCATCTACAGTTAATACACATGGAAATTCTTACTCAAGGAATACAATAAAATTGTAAGAGTTATACTACAATTTATTTGATTCCAACAATAATTTAATCAATAGAACAATTCATCCATAATTAAAGAGATGTATTATATCATCCATTAAATCAAATAGCATTCGATCAGAGAAGGAGTAGATGGACACATCTGAGCAAATTGTCGAACATGAAATGGAACAACCAAGTTCCTCCCAACCTTAGAACGGAACAACCAATCTACTTGCTCCGTTCACCCCCTAGCCTCACCATGAACCCATGAGGGCGAACTTCAGAACTCCTGCTTAGCAATCATCCTTCAGTTTCAGAAACTTCTCCTTGCCTCACACTCATAAAACAATGTTCATAACAACAAGTGATAAATATTTCCCCATCATAATAGGCATCGTCTTGCCTCCTCCCATATGCTATATATGCCAAAAGCATTTGTGCCTAGGTCTTTTACGTTTGGGAATTTTCGTCGCTTTTCAAATCTCTGATTTTCAGGGGCTGCCAATGGCTAAATTCCTGATTTTCCACTTGTAACATTCAGCCCTGAGGTAGTTCCAACATGTTCCCCACTCATGGAGTCATGGTCAGTTGATTTCAACCTAACTGTTCCATTTGTCCATCAACAATAAATATAAAAATATTTGTTTCTTACAAGTGTCATAGTCAAAGAGTTGGTTGGGTCAAATCAGATCTTTTCCCAACAGACATAATTATAATTTACAATTAACTAAATTTGAAATTCAGAATTTCCATAAATGGCAATAATTTTCCAATTTTGAATTTACCAAAAATGGAGATAAATTCCTAAGTATTTTCAGACTTAAAAATAATTTTTTTGGGGGGGATGTTACATCCTTTGCTCCTTTAGTACAACACTGTCCTTAGTGTTCGTCTCTTTCTCAAAACAATATCGGATGATATTTCTGCAAATCTCTCTCCAACTCCCAAGTGGCCTCCTCAGGACTAAAGTGCTTCCATTGCACTTTTGCCTGGGCGATGGCTTTGTTTCGTAGTATTATTAATCTTTTGTCCAGAATGCGTAGAGGTTCCTCTTAGAACTCACCTTCTGGTTCCACATACATCAAGTTCCCATCGATTATATGAGTAGGATCATGAACATAATTCTTTAACAATGAAATATGAAATACATTATGAATTTTCAAATTTGCAGGAAGTGCAAGTTGATATGCCATGGGTCCAATTCGAGCTAAGATCTCGAAAGAACCATAAAACTTGGGCGCCAACTTAGAACAATTTCATAGATTTAGTAAACTTCTTCTGGCTTTGACTTTTAAATAGATGTGCTCTCCCACTTGGAATTCCTGGTGTCTTCTTTTTAGGTCCATGTAGATTTTCTGTTTGTCATGTGCTTCTTTTAAATTCTATTGTATTTTTCTTACCGTACCCTCCATTTCATGGAGCATTTTTGGCCCACCATGAGTCTATCAACTGGGTTATCCCAGCTAATTGGAGTCATACAGTGCTTCGAAGGGGCTCATCTTAGTCGATGTTTGGTAACCATTGTTGTACGCAAATTCCACCAAGTGCAAGTAGTCTTCCCACTTGTTTGGTTTTGTCCTTACGTACATTTGTAGCATATCTTCCACGATTTGGTTAGTTCGTTCAGTCCCATCCGTTTATGGATGATAGCTTGTGATGAAATTCAAGTTAGTATTTAACCATGCAAACAATTCTTTCCAAAATTTAAATGTAAATTTTTTGTCTCTATCCGAAATCACCATTTTAGGAATACCATGCAGTCTAAAAATTTCTTTCATGAATATTTTAGCAATGTTAATATCTTTAAAAGTAGACTTTACAAGAATAAAGTGTGCAGACTTACTAATCTTATCGATTACTACCATAATTGAATCATTCTGTTTTTGAGTTCTAGGAAAACCTGTAATAAAATCCAGTGATATTGTCTCCCATTTCCATTCCATCATAGCTAGAGGCTGCAATAGTCCGGCTGGATGATGGTGTTTAGCTTTCACCTATTGACAATCTTGGCACTTAGATAAGTATTCTGATGTCTCCCCCTTCATATTAGGCCAATAAAATAACTTTCTTAGTGCGGTTACCATTTTCTGGTATCCCGGATGACCAAAATATGGTTTCTTGTGTACTTCGTACAAAACCGTTAGCTTTAATTCAGCAGAATCTGGTATCTATATTTTTTTTAAAAATTGTAGTAGACTATTTCTGTCCAAACTCAGATCTGTTTTGTCTGAATTTTCTGTATTATTCTGTAAATCCTCCACTGTTTTAGTGTAATTTTCATCATTATTACCTACAGCCTTTATCCTCTGCTCAAGATTGCTTTCTTCCCTCCTAATGTTTACTTCAAATAGCCCATGAATTCTTCTACTTAAAGCATTAGCCACTTTGTTTTCCATACCCTTGATGTGTTTTACCTCAAATTTGAATTCGCTCAAGAAGCACAACCATCTTGCTTGCCTTGCGTTAAGGTATGGTTGACTAAACAAAAATTCCACCCAAATGTTATCAGTCAATAATATAAAAAAATTTCCCATTATATAGTGTCGCCACATATTTAATGCGTGGATGACAACTTCTAACTCTAATTCATGAGTGTCGTAGTTTCATTCGTGTTCCTTTAGTTTTCAGGACTCCTAACAAATAATGCACCCTTCTTGAGTTAGGACACCACCCAGACCTTCTTTACTCGCATCCACACAGAATGTGAAGTCTTTGTCCAGACATGCTACCTTTAAAATGGGCATGGTTGTTAACAATTCCTTTAACTTATTAAAATTGTCCTGATATATCTGTGACCAGTTAAACTTGGTTCCCTTCTTTTGTAAGGATGTGATAAGGTATGCAATCTTGGAGAATCCCTCTATAAATCTACAGTAATATCCGGTGATTCCCATGAATGACCGGATGTCCTCTACATCCTTAGGGATAGGTCATTCCATGATGGCTCTTGTTTTCTCTGGATCGAACGCAATACCTTATTTAGATATTACATGTCCTAGGTACTGTATTTTCTTCTGATAAAAGTCACATTTATCGAATTTAGCATACAATTTGTGTTTTCTTAAAGTTTGCAGAACTATCCTTAGGTGTTCTTCGTCCTCTTATTTTGTTTTATAATACACTAGGATAACATCAATAAATACCGAAACAAACTTATCCAAGTACTGGCTAAAAATGTTGTTCATTAAACACATAAAAGTTACTGGCGTTTTAGTGAGACCAAACGGTATAACAACAAATTTGTAATGGTCATATCTCGTTCTGAATGTTGTTTTACTTATGTCTTCATCTTTTATTCTAACCTGGTGATAACTAGATCTTAAATCCAATTTATAAAAGATCTTTGCCTCACCTACTTGATTGAACAGATCATTGATCCTAGGTAAGGGGTATTTATTCTTAACCGTCATTTTGTTTAACTGTCTGTAATCAATGCATAACCTTAGAGTTATGTCCTTCATTTAACGAAAATAACTGGTTCTCTCCATGGTGAGACACTTGGCCGAATGTATTTCTTGTCCAACAGTTCATGTAGTTGAATCTTTAATTTTGTTAATTCAGGTAAACGCATTCGGTAGGGCACCTAATATATATGAGCTAAACCAGGTAGCAGATCGATAGAAAAGTCTATCTCTCTCCTTGGGGGAAGTTCAGGTATCTCATCAACAAACACATCTCTAAAATCATGCAAGACGACAAAATCCTCTAGGCTAGGTTCATTTTCATTTTCCAACAGATTTGTTACTTGGATAGCATAAATCTGACAACCTTTTCTCATGCACTTTTTAAATTGCATCGCTGAAATATGCCTAATTGAGATGGGTTTTTGTATACCTTAAACTGTCCTAACAGTGTTGTTTTTGTCTTTATATTTGAGTGATTTCTCATAACAATATAAAACTTCTTTATGCCTTTCTAACCAATCCATTCCAATAATTATATCATAAGAACCTAACGGTAGAATGTTCATATTTGTCTTTGTGTTTTGACCACCTAAACTAAATTCACAGTCGGAAATAAAATCATATATTTTTCTTTTGGTGCCTGTTGCTAGTTGTACTAGCCAAGATTTTTCATGTTTTGTTCTTTTAATTTTATTTGAATCCACTACACCGGGAGCGATATAACTCAACGTAGCTCTAGGATCAATTAAAACAGAAATACGAGTATTGTTAATTTTACCTTCAATTTCCACTACAATGGACTGGTGGTCAGCTTGTCAGCCATCCATAGCTCCATTGATCCGATGTAAACTTCTTCCCACATCTCCCACCATGGAGGCATTTTGTAGGTTGTGAACCGCATTCCTTGCTTCTAAATTCAAACATGGACAGTTCCTCCTTAAGTGAGGTTCTCCACATTCCCAACATTTTAATGGTTCCCTGGGGTTGTCCCCAAACTTTTTTGTGCCCAGATTAACTGGCTTACCACCTCCTTGTGTGTTATGGTTATTGGTGTGAAAAAATTTACTTGGAAAACTCTTTGTTGAGTTCTAGAAAGGGGCTAGTTGATATCCCTTCTTCCGTTGATTCATACAGTCTTGTTTCTTGTCCTTCCAAGCCTTAGGAAATTTTGACTATTATTTGTATTGGTCGTAACACATACGGTCCTTCCTGAAAACTACACTCAAGGACTTGGGATTATCGAATTCGATTATTTCCTTATAGGACTGTGGTAAACAACTTAGGAACCATTGTATTTTTACTGCGTCCTTTCGGATATAAGGCACAAACCTTAATAATTCCAGGAATTTGTTTATCAGATCATCCATAGACATTTGACCGAGTCGTATCTCATAAAACTCTTTAGTTTTTCTTTCATAGTAACTTTCAAATAAATATTGTTTCTTAAATTACTTCTTAAAATTTGACCACTCCATCTGTTGTTCCTCTAGGCCCTTGGCCAACTTCATATCCTGCCACCATATGTTTTCTTTTCCTTTCAGGTTATAGATGGCCATTCTGACCTTCATATTGCTAGAATAGTTGTAGATTTGGAAATACTTTTTAATGTCCAATAACCATGCTTCATCCTCCTCCCCTGTTCTATATTCCTCGTCAAATGTGGATAGTTTGATTTTCTTAAACTCTCCCTCCAGGTGATCCACCTGTTTTCTTTTTCTTCCTGTGTTTGTCTTATCTTTTGCTGATGGTGTACCTTCAGAAGAGTTGTCCCCTTTTTCTCCTTCAACACCAGAATTTTTGGAGGCCCTTTTACTGACCTCTTCTTCTTCATTATTGTCTTTCGGGCTCTTCTTTGTTACTATGCTACATAGCAGTGCTTCATTTATCTCCTGATGTTCTTGTTGTGATTTCTTTAGTTTCTCATTGTCTGCTTTGAAAACTTGCAATTCCACAATAAGATTTATCATAGTTTCTAGAACTTCAGTTGGTGAACTTTTGTCATTGTTCTGCCTCTATTCTTCAGGATGTCTTTATTCAAGATTCTCCTCGAGTCTGATCTCAGCTTCATTCTATGGTGCCATGATCACAACAAAAATAAATTTTTTATGTTTGTAACAATAATTGGTTTGTTAGTTTTTTTTCATAAAACAGAAAATATGTGCTAAGAAAATATTGTTGGCCCTGTATAAGGTCAAGTGTTGTAACGTTTTCTCTGATACCATATGTAATGTACCCCATTTTAACAAAATAAAAATAAAAAATATGAGGAACATCAAATCTTCTTTCTATTTAAACAGCTCATTTTGGAGGACTTATAGTTAATCTAAGTAGGTAATTATCATCGTTGTTAACTTCTACGAGGTCCATATTTTCTAGTTATCAAAACGATGAACTGAAATCTCAAAGGATTTCTTACTCTATCTTACCTCATACTGCACGGGGTTTCTATACTGAAGGGAAAGGGGTGATTTTTTTGTATCCTCACCTCTCGAACATATGCATATCTATTAAGATCACCTTTCATACTTTAAGCATTCACCTTTATGCACCTACAATCCTACTAGTATTATAATACTATCATATATGTATTTGTTTCATACATAGGATCTTTAGTCCTATACTCATTCCTAAGCCTCGACCTCTATATTAGCGCACATGGGCAAACCTCATTTGACAATACGAAATAAACCTACCTACGCAAATGAAAAATTTTAATGCATAAAGGATCGAAAGCATGTATTCATAATTGAAATGAATTAAAGGCCTAACATAACGATGATCATGCGTTACTTTAAATGGTCGAACCAAGGCCTTATGAACACTGGTCATGTTTAACTCTCAAACATCCTTACCATAGTTGTCTCTTTCTAAAGAACTCATTGATAAAAAAACTGTTAATCCCGCCCTAACTGAATGATAAACTAGGTTTGATAGTCCTGTGTACTGTGCCTCAAAGGAGACGTCCTCTCTTGCATTAATTCAATATGAATTCGAAAGGTTTTTGTCAGTATTGAATTAAATACTGTTTTCGAGTCCATTAATGGAGAACTTGAGGGAGATAATTCTGAGGTTGTCACTAGACCCTGTGCCCAATACAAATGTGCCACCTACATTCAGTCACATGGTCAAATGTAGTCCTCGTACTTCCACTATTACTCTGCGTAGTAAGGGTTTTCCAGAGTTATTGTGAGTCTTATGCATGATGATTCATTCTTACTCTGTGTTTTTCCTCGGTGAGGGAGGCCGACGACCTAGAGATATTTACCCAAAGAAATGAATAAGGTTATGCGACTATTTGGTAAATACATGACACACTTATACTATCTGTAGTGTAGTGGTAAATTTAGAAATATTCTCCTCCTTCATTAACCTTTAACTCTCTGGAGTATTTATCTCTAGTCATGGTAGATACATACATTTTTCAAAGGTGATGGCTTGTGTCTTAGCTTTTCCATGAGGCATCCATTTCCATTCTACAACAAAAATTAATTTAGAAGGATTCTACACAAGTGGTTTCCGTTTGGAACGGAAAATAGTCTTGGATGTTCTAGGGTTCTGTCAACAACAAATAACCTCAGATATTTATTTGTTGTGTAACCTAAAATTTAATTTGGGATTTGTTCACAACATTTCTATTACTGAAAAACCAGTGATTAAACCCTAGTAGAGAAACCAATGCTGAGTAGTCTTGTTATGTTCAAATCCCTCTGGAAAGACCCATATTTTTTTCGCTAGGATTTCCGTCAGGGAAAAGTATTGACTCTCATTATTTGAACTTGCTCTTTAACTGCGTTGACCCTTACCGAGTTCGTTGTAGAAAAAACATAGTTGGTATTCTTCCCTTGTTTACTCTGTTTGGTTCATTAATTACGTCTATAAGTTGTCGATTTCTTGGCCTACTATGTAGACCTAGCATTCTTGGACTTAAAGTCATGAAATCACAACCACCTTCCTATATCCGTAGTGAATTTATTTATTGTTGTACAAGGAATTCGGCCTCGACTCAAAGTTTCTCTGTTTAACCTAATCGCGCTTATACAAGTATAGATATGCGGTCTAAATACCACCGAGTAGTATTATTCTAGGACTTAGTAACTCTTAAAGGATTGTGTTTATTCTCTGTTCGGAATCCAATAGTTAATATGTTATGTTCCTGTTTCATTCTTGATCAGTAACCTATAATTTATGTTTTCTGATAAATGTAAAGGCACAATCTCATGGCATCAATCGTGACTTGAAATTCGTATACTTTTGTATGTGGAATATGGTTTAATCTAGGAATTCTTAAATGGTTGAAAATCCTTCTTTTATTTTCTTATTATCATTCATGGTTAAAGATTTGGTTACTTTGATCTAATGATGGGACCCTTGTTTGCTGCGAGGGTATCCATCAGGCCAACCCTAGTCCACTTCTCCCCCTTTGGTCTGTGGAAGACTCCTTCAACGTCGTAGATGGAAAAACAGGTCCCAAATCGCAAGTTAAGTGATGTTAGAAATCACGTCTATAAAATTTCTTTGGCATAGAATTTATCCTGGAATTTCATCTGGGTTCCTCATTCAAAATTTTGTTTACTCTTATTTTGATACTTATTAATGTTTCTTGGTCTTCAAGCAGGAATGGTGATGTCCGAAGTCTCCCAATTCAGGGCAGCGTCCTATACAAAAGGTACTCGGGTTTTATTTGCAGCACTCAAAAATATTAATCTAGGAACTATTGCGTGAAATGGTTCTGTGCTAGAATACAGTTATTGTGGGAAGAAGCACCAGGCCCCTATGACAGTTGGTTAATTGTATACTTAGTTTAAAGGAAAGGACATAAGCAAAAACCCCATACTGTGAGCGTGTCTCATGTTTTTACCGTTCGAAGCCTTTTCTTCTATGTTAATGTGATGAAACAGGACTGTACTATTTTCTCCTAAATGTATATCCAATTTAGATGGAAACTCAGTTATAAGTTACACAACAGTTAATCATTTGTTTTAGTAAATATTATAAACAGAATTCTGTATTTGGATAGAAATATGTATTCATGTAATGAAATTCTATTCTATACCCCCTTTTGGGTCTACTTTGATCTTTATAAAGTAATTCAAACGATTTCTTTAGTTATTCATATAGTTGTGCAATTTTTGAAATCACCGAAATATGTAAATGCATATAAAATTATATGATTCCAGAGCTTATGTCTTTATATCCATTGAGCTTTCACTCCTGTATTATCTTATTTCAGAACTTTTTTGTGATTAACTGAATTGTTTGTTTTCCTTTATATCATTGGCATCTGGTGGTATGCATACAATAGGCATTTAAGTGAGTCTGAAATTTGGTATAGGCATATATATAGTTACTTCCTATTGTATGTAATCATTCCAAGTCTTAAGTGACATTTTCACAGCCTGATCATCATAACTATTTAGTACAGCCTATGTATTTAACCTATAGCAATATATGTATATATAAATCTAAGCTTTCAAGTTTACTTCCAAGATTTTCTTTGGCATTCTTCAATCGACAATAATCTTTAAGTTGGTTACTTATATGCAATTAATCACATGCCTGAAATGCTAGGGTTAGCACAATACGGATCCCATCTAGCTTAGATACATTTTCCATATGCTTATATAAAATAGTCCCATCTACAGTTAATACATATAGAATTTCTTACTCAAGGAATACAATAAAACTATAAGAGTTATACTACAATTTATTTCATTCCAACAGTAATTTAATCAATAGAAAAATTCATCCATAATTAAAGAGATGTATTATATCAACCATTAAATCAAATAACATTCAATCAGAGAAGGAGTAGATGGACATATCTGAGAAAAATTTCGAACAACAAATGGAACAGGCAAGTTCCTCCCAACCTTAGAACGGAACAACCAATCTACTTGCTCTATTCACCCCCTAGCTTCATGATGCAGGAGCATCGCAAGCATCGTAAGTAGCAAGCGATCGCAAAGATAGAAGACAGTCGGAAAGTACCAGCACACATTTTTGAAATAGTTTGAAACATTTTAATATAATAGTTAAGAGGAAGCACACTTAGATATTGTAAACAGATCTTGAGCGATTGCTCTCATCTGTAATAGGTGAAGGCATTTATACATAATTAATGTAGTAGGTAGGTTTGAATGCAGATTAGATAGTTTAGAGCATAAGATGGAAAACCAACTATAGACACCCTCATCTTATATTATTTGTAACATGATCAATTGTATCAATAGAGCATAGAGAAGAGAAGAAACAGAGAGTTGTGTAGAAGAACCCATGTACAGAAGTTCTGAAATTAATATATATGAAGCTTTGATTCAGATTCATGGTGTTGTGATACTTTTTGTGTATACATGCTAAATGTTATCCTCATGGTTGTTTCTCTCTTTCTGTTGTACATTTTCTTTTATGCTATGTATGTATGATTTCATATTAAGTATTTGAAGCCTGAGAGAGTAAGGAAATAAGTTTCAATTGTTTCTCTTCTTAAGTAAAAGTTCCTGCAAGGAGTGCAGTGGAGCGTCCACAAGGAGTGCGTTGAGGGGTTCAGAGTTCATCTCTGAAAGTTCAGGAGGGATACCGTTGTTATCATTTTCCGTAGAAGCGCAAGTTAGGCACAAAAGTCATCCAAGGTGTGCGCAAGCTAGTTGGAAGTTCATAACTCATCAACCAAATAGAGGATTGAAAGACTGTTGTCGCAAAGAGTTGCACATAGTCAAAAAACTCAAATACTTAAATGTATTTGAGGAAGTGCCGCAAGGAGTGCATGCAGAAGTCTTTTAGGACGCTTGAGTTGGCGAAAGAAAGCTCAGGAGAGTTAGCGTCTTCAAGGTGTTTGAAGAGATGAAGGGAACTTTAGCCATTGTACAGAGGATAGGTTCTAGAAGAGAGTCGTCGGGTCAATTTTGAACCAGAGATCTTTGAAGAAGAAATTTGGATGGTCAAAATTCTCTGAAAAAAATTCCCGAAATAACGAGAGCCGTAGGATCTACAAGAGCTACAAGGTGGATAAGGGCCACTGATCTTGACTCATTGGGACATTAGATCATTTCGACATTTCTAGGTTCAAGAGTCCGAGGTGCAAACCAAAATTATTGGCTGACCAAACCCCCAAAACGCGAAAAGGAGGTTTTCGTGTGTGGAAGCAAGTTAAGTTTTCGAAACTTCAGAGTTTGGGGTTTCGGAAGTCTCGAGGGAAGGATATCGGGGCACATCAAAGGAGAAAACCCGAAATTAGAAGTCACGACAGAGGGTTATCAACATTTTGGCATTTCAGGGATTGCAAGGATATAAGGTGGTTCGAGAGTTTCAAACTCTTGATACCCGGAAACCCGAAACAAGGACGAGGTGACACGTGGAAGAACAGAAGACTTCTTGTTGAGAGTCGTGAAAGCAGCGAGGAGAAATACCATTTTGGCATTTAGGGACTTCAGAGACCAGATGGTGGAGAGGACATAGGGTTCGAGCTTGACGTATTGAACTCCCGGTATGCGAAAGTTCGAAAAGATTTCAGAAGACGTCATTTCAGCATTTCGGGGTTCGGAGGTTTGAGAGCCCCGAGGACATATTAAAAGCGCATTTCGGTGGTTGAAACCCCGAAATCGCGAAGAGAAGGGGAAGGCTGAGACACTTGTATTTCTGCAAATTTTTTAATTCGGGTTTCATAGGTCGAAGAGGTAAGGCGTTCGACGTAGGATTCACGAAATCGCGATGTCCGGTATCTTGAAATAAAAAAGGAATTCCCCTCAAGGTGGTGTTGTGGGTAGATTTTCCGAAAGGGAAATAGAAGAGCCAGTTGAGCTCTCGGACCAAAAGGAGAAGATCCTGTGTGGATCCCAACCTGTGGGTCTGGGGAGGGGTCTGCGTCAGTTGTGGTATCAAAGCCCTTCTCTGTTTGTATATTGCAGATAGAGGGAGCAAGAAATATTTTCAGCCATGCCACCGAGAAGAAGAGATAGGAAAACACCCGATCCACCAGAGGAAAGGGAAATTCCAGGAAGGAGAGGTAGGCAATTACTTGATCCACCAGGGGCAAGAGAAATGTGTGAAATACGTGCCAGACTTGATGCCATGGAGACAACACAGAGGCACACAGCTGATGTTGGAGATATCAGTGAATCTGAAAGTAAAAATGAAGTTGGAAATGAAGAAGTTACAGCTGAAGATGCAACAGAAGAATGTCTATTCAATGTTGTTGCAAGGATAGGTGCTAAAGCAAAAATGGACATTCCAGTATATGAGGGAAACCTGGATGTTGAAGAGCTTCTAGACTAGATTAGAGCTCTGGATAAATATTTTGACTAAGAGGATGTTGAAGAAGATAAGAAGGTTAAGCATGCTGTCACAACATTGAAAGGACATGCAGCATGATGGTGGGATGAACTGTAGGCTGATAGACATTGCAAAGGCAAGAAGAAATTCAAGAGTTGGGATAGAATGGTTGCGAAGATAAAAGAAAAATTCATACCCAAGGATTATCAAATCACTATGTTTTGGATGATGCATAATTTGAGACAAAAGCTGATGTCAGTGAAGGAGTATATTGAAGAATTCTACAAGCTAAATATCAGGGCAGGTCATCGCGAAACTGATGATGAAAATATTGTCAGATATATGAATGGTATAAGATATGACATCCAAGATGAGATGAGCATGATGACCATTCAAGCGGTGGAAGATGCTTATCATATGGCTCTGAAGGCTGAAGAGAAGCTGAGCTGAAAGAAAAGTCAAAGAGGCTGAGGCATAAGTCATCCCAGAGGCAAGACAATTGCCCAAGACCATAATCAGAAACCTAAGGAAGAGTGGAAAAAACCTCAACCTCAAACTGAGAGAGTTGGAAGCTCACAGAGAGGGCAGTATGCCAACAAAAATACATTTCCTCGAACCAGAGGAAGAGGAAGAGGCGGAGAAATAAAACGCTTCACATGTGGAAAGAATGGACACAAATCTTATGAATGTCTAGATAAGAAGAAAGAAGGAGGTGAAACTCACATTGTCGAAGCTCAAAGACAGAATGTTGAGGCAGAAGATGCTGAAGGTGGAAGATCACTGATGATGAGGAAAGTTCTCTTAACGCCAGAGAAGGAGGTAGAAAATCCAGCCCAAAGGAACAAACTTTTTCGGACTGCTTGCAAGACCAAAGACAGGGTATGTAAGGTCATCGTGGACAGTGGTAGCACAGATAATATCATTTCTATAGAGATGGTAGAAAAGCTGGAGCTAGAGACTATTGAACATCCAAGCCCATACAGAGTTTCATGGCTAAAAAAAGGGCTTCAGGTAAATGTCACTAAACAATGTTTAGTTGAAATTAAAATAGACGGATATAAGGATGAAATACTATGTGATGTCATTCCCATGGATGTTTGTCATCTATTGTTGGGTAGACCATGGCAATATGATAGGAATGTGATTCATGATGGGAAGAAGAACACATACACCCTAGAGAAGAATGGGAGAATTCACATGTTGTTACCAATTAAGGATAAATAAGTGACAACAGAGGTAAGCAACACTGTACTTCTCATGAGTGGGAAGAAAATTCTTAAGAAGGTTAAGAAGAAGGAAGAAACATAATTCATTGTGGTCAGGAAGCCTAGAATTGTTTTGACCAGCACAAGAGTGGATGATTTACCAGAAGAAATCCAGTAGCTACTGGAAGAATTTGTTGATATAGTAGTGGACGAACTACCTCGTTCGTTTCCACCTATCAGAAGTATAAGTCATCACATCGATCTTATACCTGGAGCTAGTTTACCAAACAAAGCAGCGTATAGATTGACACCGTAGGAGAATGAAGAAGTCAAAAGACAGGTCCAGGATTTAATGGACAAAGGATTGGTTAGGGAGATCTTGAGTCCATGTGTTGTTCCAACAGTGCTTAGCCCAAAGAAAGATGGAGGCTGGAGAATATGTACAGACTCAAGGGCAATTAACAAGATTTCCATTGCCAAGGATGGATGATTTGATGGATTGTTTGATTGGAGCAATTTTTTTTTCGAAGATTGATTTGAAAAGTGGATATCATCAGATTCGTATGAGAGAAGGTGATGAATGGAAGACAACATTCAAGACAAATGAAGGGCTTTTTATGCCATTTGGTTTAACAAATGCGCCCAGTACTTTCATGAGATTGATGAATGAATTCCTGAAGGAGTTCATTGGAAAGTTCGTCATTGTATATCTCGACGATATACTGATTTTCAGTAGGACAGAAACAGATCACTTGAAGCATTTGGCTACAGTGATGAAAAGATTACAACAAGAGAAGTTGTTGATAAATATGAAGAAATCATCATTCATGAAGACATAGCTCATTTATTTGGGATTTGTTATTTTTGCAAATAAGTTGAAAATGGATCCAGATAAAGTGGAGGTGATTAAGAATTGGCCATCGCCAAAGAGTATCTTTGAAGTTAGAAGCTTTCATGGATTGGCTAGTTTCTACAAGAAATTTATCAGAAATTTCAGTGGAATTAGCGCACAGATGATGGACACGGTGAAGAAAAGGCATAAATCTTTTCACTGAACAGAAGAAGCAGAGAAAAGTTTCAATTTGTTGAAAAGAAAGATTACTGAACAATCAATTTTGGTGTTGCCATATTTCAACAAGACATTTCAGGTCAAATGTGACGCAAGTGGATTTGCAATTGGAGCGGTCTTAAGCCAAGCCGATAGACCAATCACATACTTCAGTGAGAAACTGAATGAAACGAAAGTGAAGTACTCCACGTACAATAAGGATTTTTATGCGGTCATACAGGCACTGAAAAAGTGGAGGCACTATTTGGTTCCTAAAGAATTCGTTTTGTACAGTGATAATCATGCCTTACAATTTGTAAATCAACAGGAGAAATTGAACCAAAGACATGTTAAATGGGTTGAATACATGCAAAATTTTACTTTTGTAATTAAACATATTTCTGGAACTACTAACAAAGTTGGTGATGCTTTGATCAGGAAATGTTTGTTGATGCAGGAATTTAGAGTCAAAACTTTGGGTTTTGATAACCTCAAGGACATGTACAGAGATGATACAGATTTCAAAGAGGCATACGAGGCATCTGAGAATCCAGTTCTCAGAGGTAGGAGTCAATGGACTTAATATATGATCCATGATGGATTATTATTCAGGGGAAATCAGTTATGTATTCCAAAATGCTCCATGAGGGAGAATCTGCTGAAAGAAAAGAACAGTGGGGGATTGGTCGGGCATTTCGGTCATGAAAAAATGTTCTCGAAATAAAATGGCTCATATTTTTGGCCAGGGATGAGGACAAATGTCAAAAGGTTTGTGGATAGATGTAGAATTTGTAAACGCACAAAGGGAAAGAGGCAGAACACAGGATTATATCAACCATTACCCATACCTAAGAGGCTGTGGGATGCAGTGAGCATGGATTTTATATTGGGGCTGCCAAAGACACAAAGAGGGTTTGATTCAATCTTTGTGGTGGTAGACAGATTTTCTAAAATGGCACACTTTATACCATGTCAGAAAACCAGTGACGTGACTCATATCGCGAACCTATTTTTCAAATAAGTCGTCATACTCCACAGCTTACCAAGGAGCATAGTTTCAGATCGAGACACTAAGTTCGTAGGACATTTATGGAGGACTTTATGGAAGAAGTTGGGGACAACTTTGTCTTTTAGCTAAGCGTATCATCCTTAGACGGATGGGCAGATAGAATTTGTGAACAAAAGCTTGGGAGATTTACTGAGAATCCTAGTGACTGAACATCATAGTCAGTGGGATCACATTCTTCCACAGGCAAAATTTTCTTATAAAGATTCGATCAATAGAAGCACAAGACAGAGTCCATTCCAAATTGTTTATGGAATGCCGCCAAGAGGAGTCTCTAAATTGAAAGATTCAGAACAGAATGAAACTAGAAGTGCTAGTGCAGAGAATTTTGTAGAAGCAATGAAGGAGCTTCATAACCAGGTTAAGGAGCGATTGCAAAATTCGAATCAAGAGTATAAACGTAGAGCAAATCAACACAGGCGACAAATTCAGTTCAAAGTTGGTGATTTGATTCTTGCACATTTGAGAAAGGAAAGGTTCCCAAGGGGAACATATAACAAACTGAAAATGAAAAAGATTGGACCATGCAAGATCATAAGGAAGTTTGGGGAAAATGCATATGAGATCGAATTACCCGATGGGATCGGAATTTCACCGATATTCAACATCTCAGATTTGTACCCTTACAAAGCTGAAGAAGCAGGAGCAGACAATGAACAGATAGAGGTTTAGTGGGATAAACAAATGCTTGTAGCTAAAAATCCACAGATGGAGAGTATACTTGACAAAAGAGTCAGCAAGAGGACTAGGAGAAAAGAGTATTTTGAATACTTAGTCAAGTGGAAGGGACATCCAGTTGAAGATGCCAGCTGGGAAGATGAAACAAAAATTCAAAAGCATGGACGGATCATGCAAGAGCTCATGAACAGGAGTTCATGAAAATTTTCAAGTGAGGGAGTACGATGCAGGAGCATCGCAAACATCATAAGCAGCAAGCGAGCGCGAAGATGGAAGACAGTTGGAAAGCACCAGTGCACATTTTTGAAATATTTTGAAACATTAATATAATGGTTAAGAGGAAGCACGCATAGATATTGTAAACAAATCTTGAGCGGTTTCTCTCATCTGTAGTAGGTGAAGCCATTTATGCATAATTAATGTAGTAGGTAGGTTTGAATGTAGATTAGACAGTTTAGAGCGTAGGAGGGAAAGTCGACAATAGACACCCTCATCTTGTATCATTTGTAATAGGATCAATTGTATCAATAGAGCATAGAGAAGAGAAGAAGCAGAGAGTTGTGTAGAAGAACCTATGTACAGAAGTTCTGAAATTAATATATATAAAGATTTGATTCAGATTCATAGTGTTGTGATACTTTCTATGTATACATGTTGAATGTTATACTCATGGTTGTTTCTCTCTTTATGTTGTACATTTGTTTTTATGCTATGTATGTATGATTTCATATTAAGTATTTGAAGCCTGAGAGAGTAAGGAAATGAATTTCAATTGTTTCTCTTCTTGAGTAAAAGTTCCTGCAAGGAGTGCAGTGGAGCGTCCGTAAGGAGTGCGTTGACGGGTTCAGAGTTCATCTCTGAAAGCTCAGGAGGGACACCATTGTTATCATTTTTTATAGAAGTGCAAGTCAGGCACAGAAGTTGTGCAAAGTGTGCACAGGTTGGTTGGAAGTTCAAAACTCATCAACCAAATAGAGGATTGAAAGACTGTTGTCGCAAAGAGTTGCACAGAGTCAAGAGAACTCAAATACTTAGACGTATTTGAGGAAGTGCCGCAAGGAGTGCGTGCAGAAGTCTTTTAGGAGGCTTGAGTTGGCAAAAGAAAGTTCAGGAGAGTTAGTGTCTTCAAGGTGTTTGAAAATCTGAAGGGAACTTTATCCATCGTACAGAGGATAGGTTCCAGAAGAGAGTTGTCGGGTCAATTTCAAACCAGAGATCTTTGAAGAAGAAATTTAGACGTTCGGAATTCTCCGAGAAGAATTCCCAAAATAGCGAGAGTCGTAGGATCTATAGGATCTGCAAGGTAGATAAGGGCCACTGATCTTGACTCATTGGGATGTCATATCATTTTGTCATTTCGGGGTTCGAGAGTCCGAGGTGCAAGAATAAATTCTTGGCTGACCAAACCCCCGAAACGCGAAAAGGAGGTTTTCATGTGTGGAAGCAAGTTAAGTTTTCGGAACTTCGGAGTTTGGGGTTTTGGAAGTCTTGAGGGAAGGAGATCGAGACACAGCAGGGGAGAAAACCTTAAATCAGAAGTCATGACAGAGGGTTATCTACGTTTCGGCATTTCGGGGATTGCAAGGATATAAGGTGGTTCGAGAGTTCCAAACTCTCGATACTCGGAAACCTGAAACAAGGAGGAGGTGACACGTGGAAGAACAGAAGACTTCCTGTCGAGAGTCATGAAAGCAGTGAGGAGAAATACCATTTCGACATTTCGAGACTTCAAATACTAGAAGGTGGAGAGGACATATGGTTCGATCTTGACGTATCGAACTCCCGGTACGCAAAAGTTCGAAAATATTTCAGAAGACGTCATTTCGGAATTTCATGGTTCGGAGGTTCAAGAGCCTCGAGGACATAGTAAAAGCGCATTTTCGTGGTTGAAACCCCGAAATCACGAAGAGAAGGGGAAGGCCGAGACACTTGTATTTCAGCAAATCGTTTAATTTGGGTTTCGGAGGTCGAAGAGGTACGGTGTTCGACGCGAGATTCGTGAAATCGCAAAGTCCGGTATCCTGAAATAAAAGAGGAATTCCCCTCAAGGTGTTGTTGTGGGTAGATTTCTCGAAAGGGAAATAGAAAAGCTAGTTGAGCTCTTGGGCCAGAAAGAGAAGATCTTGTGCAGATCCCGACCTGCAGGTCTGGGGAGGGGTCTGCGTCACCTCACCATGAACCCATGAGGACGAACTCTATAACTCCTAAGAAATTGTGCTTCAGTTTCAAAAACTTCTCCTTGCCTCACACTTAGAAAATAGTGTTCATAACAACAAGTGATAATTATTTCCCCAGCATACTAGGCAATGTCCTGCCTCCTCCCATGTTCTATATATGCCAAAAGCTTTTGTGCCTAGGTCTTTTCCCCTTGGGAATTTTCACATCTTTCCAAATCCCTGATTTTTAGGGGCTAACAATGGCCAAATTCTTGATTTTCCACTTGTAACATTCAGCCCTGAGGTAGTTCCAACATGTTTCCCACTCATGGAGTCATGGTCAGTTGATTTCAACCTGGTTGTTCCATTTGTCCATCAACAATAAATATAAAAATATTGTTTCTTTCAAGTGTCATAGTCAAAGAGTTGGTTGGGTCAACTCATATCTTTTCCCAATAGTGATAATCATAATTTACAATTAACTAAATTCGAAATTTGGAATTTCCATAAATGGCAATAATTTTCCAATTTTGAATTTACCAAAAACGGAAATAAATTCCTAAGTATTTTTAGACTTAAAAATAATTTATTTTTGGGGGGATGTTACATCACATCAACAACATTCAAAACCTAACATTCCACTCCCTCACTCGATCCGGAGTCCAAGGGGTTTCATCGATGCCTCGGCATCCTCAACGTCTAGTGTCCTACACACTCAGGAGAACCCAGTCAATAGCACCTGTCTACGTAAATAGAAAAAAATAACATATCATCAAATCCAAAATATCTCATGATCATAATCAAAACAACCAATAGTATAATGACCTGGATCACTTGCACGCAAGTGTCCTCAAATAATAAGTTCTCTCAGTGTGTGCAAGAGGGGGATGTTACATACACCCCCTCTTATTTTAAACTTCGTCCCAAAGTTTCACAGTATGTAAGTGCCAAAATAAATTGTATCAGAATATCATAGGTATAGCTACCAAACAAAAATGGAAACTGTTGACGCATATCATATGTGTCCTCCCAGGTTGTCGAGTGCGGACTATAGTTGTCCCACTAGACGTTTACCTGATCTATTGTTAGATGTCGTAGCTGTCGAACGAGATGGTCCAAGATGCAGATTGGCTCCACCATGAGTGCACCCTCATCTGATACCTGCAAGGAACTCATGTCAATAACATGTGGAGGATCACTGACATAATGTCTCAAAACAGATACGTGGAAAAGATTGTGCATACTCCTCAAAGAATCAAGAAAGGATAGTTGATAGGCAACGGGCCCCTTCCTTTCCACAATATCGAAGGGTCCCACGAACATAGGAGAAATTTTAACACCCTTTCCAAACTTTATCGAACTCTTATGCATTTTCACCCGCAAGAATACACGATCGCCAACTTCATAACTACGATCGACACGACGTGCATCGACATAACTCTTATGTCGATCTTGCGCTTCCTTTATCCTTTGTCTTATGGTTTTCATTTTGTCTTCCATTTCTTGGATCGCTTCAGGTCCCACCAAGACCCTATCCTCAAGCTGATCCCAACTCAAACACATCTGACATGGTCTCCCGTAAAGGAACTCGAAAGGCACCATCTTAATGGTGCTTTGATAACTGTTGTTATATGCAAACTATACCAGTGGCAAGAATTATTCCCAATGCTTATGTTTGTCCATTGCGTACATACGCAACATATCCTCCAAGATTTGTTTTTTTTTCTGGTCTTCCCATCTGTTTTCAGGTGATACGCAGTACTAAATTTAAGTTGGGTTCCCAAAGCCTCTTGGAAACTAGTCTGAAATCGTCCTGTAAACACCTATCCTCTATCGGACATAATCCTCTTAGGAATTCCATGCAACCTCACAATCTTACTGATGAAAACTCTAGGTAAGTCAGGTGTCTGATATGTCGTACACACAAGAATAAAATTAGCCCTCTTTGTCAGAGTGTCGACTACCACAAAAATAAAGTTGTGTCTCCTTGTTGTCAGTGGAATTCAAACAATGAAATCCATCGAAATGACCTCCCATTTTGATTCTGGAATAGTGTGTGGCTATAGTAATCCTATCGGATGTCTATGTTCAGCCTTCACCTGCTGACATTCTATACATATTGCCACATAGTTGACTATGTCTGCCTTCATTCCTTTCTAGAAAAATAAGGGTTTAAGGTTTGTGCTCATCTTCGTGACTCTAGGATGAGCCATGTATACTGCTCTATGAGCCTCGTTTAGGATCAAACTTTTCAACTCGTCATTGGGTGGTACGTAAATTTGATTTTTAAATCTCAATAATTTGTCGTTGTCCATAGTAAATCCCTCAAATTTTGGTACCATCATTGTGTTTTGTCTGATAAAATCCTTGACCTCTTTGTACCAATCATCGTCACGCTGTAAAGTTAGAATCTTTTCACGTAGATTTTTCTGAAGAGGCATCACTGAAAATATGTGTTGTCTCTGACTCAACGCATCATCCACTCTGTTCATTGTTCATTTTATGTAATTAATCTCGAAATCGTACTCGCTAAGCAATTTCGACCAACAATGTTGTCACGCGTTCAAGTCACTTTGCGTAAAGATGTGTTGTATTCCATAGTGGTTCATTTTTAGTTTGAATTTCCATCCAATAAGGTAATGTCTCCAAACTCTCAAGGCATAAACAATGGCTAACAACTCCAAATCATGCGTTAAATAGTTCTCCTCATGCCTTCTCAAGTTTCTCAATATGTAAGCGATCACTTGAATGTCTTGCATCAAGACTTTGCCTAAGCCTTCTTTGGATGCATTAGTGCATACCAAGAAGTCCGCGTCTATGTCAGGGACCTTTAGTATTGGTGTTGTTGTCAACAGCTCCTTGATCCTCTGAAATGCCTCCGCGCATTTGTCGATCCAAACAAACTTCTTGTTCTTCTTCTGCAATTCCGTGATTTGATTTTCTATCTTCAAAAAACCCTCGACGAACTGTCAATAGTATCCCACTAAACCCATGAAGCTACACACTTCTAGGAAATTCATCGGTGTAATCCATTCCATAATAGCCTCGACCTTTGTTGGATCCACAATGATACCTTCACCAGAGATGACATGCCCTAAGTAATGAATCTTCGATTGATAAAACGATCATTTGGACAACTTCCCATACAATTTGTTCTCTCATAGACATTGTAGTACCATGCGCAAGTTCTCGTCATTCTCCTCCATCGTCTGAGAGTAAATAAAAATATCCTCTATGAATACTTGGATGAACTTGTCCAAGTATTCACAGAACAACCCGTTCATCAAACTCATAAATACCCCAGGGTCGTTCGTCAGTTCAAATGGTAAAACAATAAACTCGTAATGTGAAAACCTCATCTTAAAGGCGGTCTTAGGGATGTCGTCCTCTTTGATACGTAACTGGTGATACCCTGATCTCAAATCAATCTTTGAAAACACTGTTCCACCTTTCATCTGATCAAATAGATCATCAGTCCTTGGCAATGGATATTAATTCTTGATCGTTGCCTTGTTCAATTGACGATAATGAATGTAGAGTCTCCATGACCCATCCTTCTTCTGTATGAAGATAACGGGTGCACCCCATGGTGACACACTTGGACGTATAATTCCTAGGTCCAACAACTCCTTCAGTTTCATTTTCAACTCCTATAACCTCGGGGTCGACATCTGAGAAGACGTTCTTGCTATCGATTTAGTCTTCAGTTTTAGGTATATGGTAAATTCCAATTCTCTCTCAGGCGACATCCCATGTAACTCCTCAGGGAAGACATCTGCAAAATCTCACACCACCGAAAGGTTTTATAGACCTTTCGCTACTCCCTTCTCATTTAATGCAAGGATCACATAAATCTTACATCCCTTGCGCATGCTCTTCCGTAGTTGCAAGGAAGAGAATAACCTCAGGGAAACTCCTTGGTTCTGACCTATAATCATGAGTCTTTGTCCCTCATCATCGACCAAGCTCAACTGTTTCATATTATAGTTGAGTATGACCTCATGCGATTCTAACCAGTCCATACCGATCACAACGTCATAAGATCCTAAGAACGTGACGTACTTGTTGGCCCTGGTGAAAAACTCTCACAGGTTAAGGCTACAACCCATAACCTTCTCTCCAACTTTTTGTTTGGCTCCCAAAACCATTTCTACAAAGATAAACTCATCCTGTTCGACTACATTTACCTTTGTTATTTTTAACGTTGCACCAGAAAGAAAACTCTCTGTAGCACCTAGATATATCAAAATTCTAAGGGTCTGGTCAACGATGGTACCTGATACTTCGAGCATGGTTGATTGGTGCTCTTCCTAGTGGTTATTCATCGTTGCATGAATCTGATGGGCCTTGCCCAATTCTCCCATGGTAGTGGGTTCGGTTGATCTAGATACTTTGGTCCTCTCCACTGGGCAGTCACACTGGTAATGTGGCTTTCCGCATGTCCAACACCCTTTCTTTGGTCTAGTGATCCTGGTACCTAAAGTAGAAGCTAACAACCCACCGGCTTGGAACCCTAGTCTGTTCTGTTAAACAACCCTAAATTGTTGTTGTTGTGGTTGACACTATTGTGGTGCTCTATAAGGAGTTTTCTACTGAGGCGTTGGTCGTCGAGGTGTAGTGAAAGTAGATCCTCTCTGGAAGCCACAATATCCTAGTGAATGTCTAGCTAATGTCTGATGTTGTTGTGCAACAGATGATGCATGTCCCACTGGTCTCACTAGATTCATTCTCTGACCGCCACTAATAAGATCCTCCTCTACTATGAGGGCCTTTTTAATAACATCATGCAAGGTTTGAGGCATCAAAATCCTAACCTTTGCACGAATGTTGACATTAAGGCCAAACACAAACTTCTTGACCTTAAGTTTGTCGGTATTCAGGTGGAGAGAATACCAAATAAGCTCCATGAAATGAGCCTCATACTCAGCCACCTTACGACCTCCCTATCATAAGACGTTGAACTCGTTGAGTTGATACTCAATGAATTCTTCAGATAGATACCTCTCTCGAAACTATTCCTCGAACAGTTCCCATGCCATGTCTTTAAAGACCATGTTCAATTGCGGCAGGAGCGTCTTCCACCATAGAAGAGTGCTCCCCTTCAATTTAAAAACCACCATGTAGACCTTCATGTTGGAGGTATATTTGTGAAGTGCAAAGCACATCGCCATATTCTCCAGCGATGCCTCGGCGGTTGCGTCGTCTGGGGCACCAAATAACTCAGGAAACTTGACCTTCTCAAGTTCTCGATGAAAGATACCAGTACCAAATGAAGCGTGTAGTGGACCCTTAGGGGGTGCCAATGCCCTGGCCTCATCTCTATCCAAACGGTTGATCAGTGCCTCAGAAATCCACTGAAAGGACCTCATCAGCCCAACCACATCACCTATAGTTAAATGTTCCTACCCGTCAACATGTTTATCTCCCTAGGGGTTAGACCCCTCAGGCGTGGGTGTTACTAGGGGCGTCACGCCTCATCCCCTAACACCCCATTGTCTGCCTCCGTGATGTCCTCTAAGTATGATTACCTGCACGAATACAAGTCAACTTAATTAGCAACATTATAATCAATTATCAAATCAACAAAATTCATAGTGATCCCAAGTTGCGGGTTGAACCATCTCTAATACCGTATGTAACGACCCTCGCCGTTACGACAACATACGATGCGTAACAAGTGCTAGATTTATATTTTTTTCTTTTAAAAACAAGGAAGATAATGTCGTTAATACAATGACACCACTTGACGATATCACATCAATGAATTTAACGTAGCATATAAACATAAAAGGCATAGCATGTTAGCACATCATTCATGCATAAAATAAATACTCGACACCTGATCATTCTAGTGACCAACCAATGCGCGCCAGCAGGGAAGTCCAACCATTATACCTTTCTTCCTTCAATGCCTTACAAGTCACGCACGCGAGAGATAATTGTTATAGAATAGTTGTTCAACCACCCAAGGAATTAATAACTCAACTACATTTAAGACTATCCTTCAAATAATTAATTTTATGCGTGCTAGCATTTGATGCACCTCATTAGTCATAAATCAAATCTACCATCAGAGGACTGTACCAGGCATAGGATAACCCACCACAATTTTATTATTAACTTAATATAAAATTCATCAAGCAACAACTATACCTGTCCAATATAGGGTTTTGCTAATACAACTCAACTATATTCCTTAACTTCTCTAGTTCAATAATAAAACAAGCACCATAACTATGGAATGAAAAACTTCTAAAATTTATTATTTATTAACACAAGACTAGACTAGTCATAAGAAAAATCTAGTTTCCACTCAACATGATCCCTTCCTATTTTTATTTTTGCAACACAAATCCATGGGTAAGGTTTGAAAAATAAAAGTCTCCTAAATAAAAAAAAATCCTTGTTATTTTTACAATAGACATTAGAGCTGGTAACAAATGGAAATAAAAAATCTCTATTTAATAATTCACTTTTATTTTTATAGTACACATCTGCGCTTAGAAAGTTAAAAATAAAGAGTCCCCAATAATATTGCAATTTAAACAATGAAAAATAGCAATTTTGTCCAGATTTACATCATTGTGTGGGAAAAAACCAAAAGGTAAAATGTTTAGCCAACCCCAATATAAATCTATTACCAATTTTAAACAAATTTAAATCAATTTTTAAATGAGAATACAAGTCTCTTGATATTATTGCCCTTTATTTTACAAGTCTCCTGATAAATATTTAGCCATAAACATCAGCCGGTAAGAAATGAGAATACAAGTCTCCTGATATTATTGCCCTTTGTTTTACAATATAAATCAGTTGTTTAACAATTAAAAATTAAAAGGTCCCTAATAATATCGCCCTTTATTCTTACCATATACACCAGTTGGTAACATATAAAAAAAATAAGCAGTCTCCTAATCATAGTGATATTACAACCTGGGATTTACTAACGACAAATGAATGGATAAATTCGCCCATGAATTTAGTGATGACAGTGTTAATTTCACTCCTTAGTTAAGGTTGGAATTAGTGATAATTTCACACAGAGTAGAATTTATCGATAGTTAACTGATAAAAAGGACCGCTTAAACATCACTCTAACTTCCAGATGTGGTTGCACCATTGTGCGTAGGTTGGTTCTCCATTGGTAATTACGACGGGAATTAGATAAAAAAAAAAAATGAAAATAAAGCAAAAACTTAAAGCTGCAAAAAGAGTGACGACTACACCTAAATCCCAATGCCAACTCAGCGCCCAAAACCAAACATGAGGAGAAAGGAGGAGAGCCCATGGATTTGTGTTTCTTACACTACGCATAAACACAGGTAAGATACCAGAGAAGGGATTTGCATTGGGCAATGAAAAACAAAATCTCTGGAGTAAAGACAACAATAATTGCAGAGAGATAAAGAGGAATGTTCATTGTACAAGCAATGGATTTGCTTGGTAAATTAAAAATGAATTGCAGAGAGTAAAACCAAAATTAATCGCAGTGAAATAAAACATTTGGTGAACTGGAGATACATCCCCAAAATCATTGTGTGGAAGAACAAGTTTTCAAAGAATAAATCACAATAATTGCAGAGGCTAAGGAGGGAATAAACGCCCAGGAGAGAATTCCTTGTTGGGAAGAGAAATGATCCTACACTCATTATCCATGCATAGGAAAGCAGGGCTCCTGACCGACTGCTCAGGAGCAGACTAATAAATTAAAAGATAAGGGAAAGAAGATAAAAACACAAATCTCCATCCAGACCTTCTCCGTGGAGAAACCAAATAATGAAAAAAAAACGCAATAAAGAAGTAAAGAAAACGCAGGCAGGAGATACCAAAGCGCAGGAAAGGTTTTGAGTCTGTGGCTCATTCTGGCCACATGTAAATAGATAGTAACTCAGAAATAAAAGATACTGTGGATAGCAAGATTTCTTACAGGATGAATCAAGCAACAAGGGGGTTACATTCATAACATAATTCTCAAGGAATCCCTAAGGATACCTACAGTTGACCAAAATTCGAAAGAAAACCAATTCTATCCTACGCAATAGTTCCTCCAATGTGGTTATGTGTGTACAAATAGTTTTCTTTTTATCTGTCAGATGACCATTACAAATTATGATTTTTTCTTTTTATCTGTCAGATGACCATTAAAAATTATGATTTTATGAAAAATTAATCTGTTACAATCACCGTAGAAATACATGTGCAAGGAAAACTCATGGAAATGAAATCGTCATTTGAATACAGTAAAATAAACAAGTTTAATTTAACTTTATTTTATCACAAGTAACAACTTTAACATGCTTACCTTTACCGATGATTACGAGGCAAATAAGTTCTCCCGCGCGTTCGCTCCATCCAGATCCCATTTTCTGACCGATGAGACCTCACTGGTACCTCCCAGCCAACGTTGGGGGTACTCTTTTTCCCCCTGAGCCCCTCGAGCCACAAAGTAGCCACACACACAATACCAGAGAATGCTAGCTCCCATCTCTCCTCGCAAGGTTGAGCTACCATTCGTTACCCGAGCTCGGTATCCCAACTCCCACAAAAGAAACTTAGTCAAGATAAAATTCGGCAACGTAATGATACGCAAGCCAGATGTGATTCATACTCCTCCTCTGCCATCCATTTTATAAAGTTTTCTTAGTCATTAATTTCCCTAAACCCTCATTAGATTTTTTTTTTATTTAATTAATTTCGAAAAACCTCCCCCGTATACATGTCGCCTGATCCCCTAGTTGCACTAGAAAATCAAATTATTAATTAATTAAATTTGTCTATTTCCCTCACCCATCTAAAAGTGTTCCTAAAAATACTCCTCGATGTCCCATTATTCCCTTACAATTCTTAAATGACTTACGCTTTACTTAATTCCTAGTTGAGTTCATAAATAGAAAGTTTCAAAGGCTAGATTCCTTACTAAATGTGGCATTCCCCTTTTTCTTTAAGTTTCCCCTTTTCATTAAGTTTTCCATTTTCCTTAGGTTTCCCTCGTTTCTTTGCGTTTCTCTTTTTCTTAAAGTTTCTCCTTTTTATAACTAAGTTTAGAATTAACAGGTTTAGACAAAAACAACCAAATACCCCTTTTATTAATTAAACCTTTATTAAAATTTCCACTTAATTATTAATGCTTGAATTTTCTTTACCCCCTTTCCTATTATATGTCTAATTATTATTTTTTTCTAAGGTTCTACTCAGACCAAGGTTTTCAATTCACTAGGATTGGCGACAATTCTTAAGGGGAAAATTAGTTATTAAATTTTACTTATCACATCATTTATTTTAAGGCCAACCAAGTCCTAAGGAGGCATAGTTTTCTAGGCACTAGGTTTATTAACTTACCAGTTAAAATTGCGACATGCCCTTCAGGATGCTCTAGGTTCTCCAAGGGTGCCACTCACCTCGTTCCATTTTCTTTGCGCGACGTTCTCTTCAAGATGAACTACGTGCTCCAAGGGTTCCACTCAGCTCTTGACTCCCATGTAGTCAATACTCCATCAGGTGATATTGAGGGATACTAAGGGCCTCTAAGGAATAAGGACCCTGTCTTTTTGTGCTCCCCTTAGAATCATCGTGAGTGACTGTCACAGTCTGCCCTCACGACATCATGGGTCTCTCGAACTAGGTAATTGTTAACCTATAGCTTGAGACACGGTGGGAGTGCTAGTAGATTCTGGCAGGGTTGCTACCACACCTCTCCCTCAATGTCTTTGGTTTTCCTACGTGACCCATTTACTCCAAATGTGAGTCTGATCGGAAAGCTATCATCAACCTGCATCCATAAATGGATAATGTTAGCAATAAAAATCAACATCATAATATCTAATCATATGTACATATGTCACATCAACAACATTCAAACCCTAACAGTCCACTCCATGACTCGATCTGGAGTCCAAGGGGTTCCATCGATGCTTCAACATCCTCAAGGTCCAGAGTCCTGCACACTCAAGAGAACCTAGTCAATAACATATGTCTATATAAATACAACAAAATAACATATCATCAAATCCACAATATCTCATAATCATAATCAAAACAACCAATAGTATAATGACCTGTATCACTTGCATGCAAGTGTCCTCAAAGAATAAGTTCACTCAATGTGCACAAGAGCGGGATGTTACACACTTGAATTATGGGTAGGATGATTTTGAACCTCCAATCCAAGATTGCTAACTAGATTTGTTTCTATGAGATTATCCCATGAACCATATTTGAATAGAGCATATATCTTGGTATTCGTGACCTGAATCTTGATGTGGAAGAGTTTGTTCATCTTCTTCTCTTCCTGGTGATGAAGGCTACTCAGACTCACCTCCTTATTCACACATGTGCAAACAATATTTCCATCTTCATATGAGCTACTTTCAACTTAATTACTTGAATCTATGGCTAAAAAATTATTTCCCTTTCCATCCTTCTTATAGTTCTTTGGGTTCAACTCTGGATGCGGTTTCCAACATTTTTCCTTGGTGTGGCCATCAATGTTGCAATGATTAAATTGGTTTTTGGGATATTTTCACTGATGTGCAATGGTTGTTGGCTTCTTATACTACCCCCCTTTTCACTTCTTCTTTCCCTCCTTGGAAGCTTCATGGTGCTCTTTCTACTCCATACCACTTAGATGATCCTTCTTTTAGCCTATGTTTTATAGGTATTGTTCCTATACACACGCATAATCCACTTTCCTTGGCTTGAATAACATCACCTTATTTCATATATGACTATGTAAACACCCCCAGATACTTGAGGAATACATCTGGGTTCTTGGGAGAGATACCTAGCATGATGGTCATATTGTTTAACTCAATGGTGTACTCCTATATACTTTTCCCTTCCCTCTACCTAAAGTAGTTCCACCAAATCCATTGGTCCTCTACATACTCGATAGGGTAGAATTGGTACTTGACGATGGCTTTGATGTCCTCCCACCTAGTTACTAGTGGGTCACTCTCCATCCTAAGTGTTTCTGTATAGATTTTCCAGTAGGTTAAATCATGGCCCTCTAAATTCAATCTAGCAAATGAAATCTTCTTCTCTTCATCTATATGGTGAATGCTAAAATTAACTTCTAGTTGTTGCAAACAAAGATTTAGTTTTAATGCATAAATCTCACCTTGGTATGCATTTATGCCCAATTTTCCTTCCATATTGAATAGGGATTGTGAAGGGTTCATGACACTCGAACTTGACTACTCTTTCTCAGATTCTTTCCATGACTCCTTTCCTGAGTATTCTTGATATTTCTATTTCCCCTCCAATATTTTCTCTGATTTAGAGCCTCCATCATCTCTGAATGGTCCAATCTTGCTTGCTAGAGCCTCTATGAGGAGGTTCATATTGTGAACGATGTCAAAAACTTGCGCTTCCAACCTCTAAAATATCTCTTTTACTAGATCTTGAGGTTTGTTATGAATAGACTCGTCCGACATGAATAGGGTTTTTGTGACTTCTCTTTAAGTATATTATTGGATCCTACAGCTTCCCACAAATACCCAAAAGAAAAAACTACTCTGACACCAATATGATCTGTAAACTATTGTGGATATTCGACTAGAACAGTTCATCACAACATATCTAATAAATTACTAAAATCTTTACCATTAAGGTTATTTTCCCTTTAGATCTCCAAAATATTTAATTATTGATTTTTTGCTTATGCATAAAATAGAAAAAATGTGGAAAACAAAGAATAGTAAAATACAATCACACCATCCACAAATAAACATAAGATATGACCTGAGAAACCCACTATGGGAGAAAACCCAACTAGATATGACTTGTGGCCTATATCATTACTGCATAATCTTTCCTCCTCTATTATGCTCACATAATACCACTCTCAAATGTTTTTCTTAGCTATGTAACAAGATACAACGCAAAAGAATGAAACCCCTTCTCCTCCTAGTGTCGTGATATTTAACATAGCCCGATAGCCAACTAGGGGTAGGATTTTTACTTCCTTAACCCTCAATTGTGATAGGGTTTTGGACCTTATAGAATCTTATTGAAATTAAATACATGGCTAGCCCCATATGAATGAGTAATGGGGGCTAACGTGGCATCCTCTCCTACCATGGTGGTCGACATGGTAGGTCAAATTGTGGGAGGCATAACTTTTGCATATGAGCTTTGATTGACGTGATTTTTTCACTATTGGAAATGTATCGATGCGTAGAATATCATCACAGGATCCTATCCATTCTAGAAAATTTTTAACCCAAAAAATGTTGTTTGATTCCTCAAAATGGCCCCAGAATGTTCCAGACCACAATTTTCCAAACTAGGACCTGCCACTAAAATGGCCATGCAAGTTGATTAGTCCAATTTTTTCCACTCTAAAAGAATCGATATATATGAAAAGTAATATAATAGTCAAATACAAATCATAACCAATGATAAATAGTTTAAGGTCATACTCTAGGACCAAAATGGTGGTTTCATTGCATCGCTTGTAACCAATAGAAACCTAGTATCCTTGTTGGTAATTGTTGAGGCTACCATGAAAGTAACAAATTGTTTTTTCCGCACCTGTCCATTAATGCTATACATGAAGCTTATGTTATTGAACCTAATGGTATTTTTACCTCATGAATTATAATTTCTAAATGAATTCTACCATGGCCACAATATTATATAACATAACAATTTATATAACACATACATTTCTATAATATTATGCTTGTGAGCTTTGGGTAGTTAACATGTTTCTTTATTCATAAAGAAGACAAACTCTTAACCAACAAAAAATAGTTTGAAATCATACCCCATGAAAAAAAGGCATTGTATACCAAACATCCATTATCTCTATTAACCATTAAATCTATAAAAAAAATTCATGATTCATTAAACCTAAAATATTAAAAACTAATTACAATTTTACCTTTATATTATAATTTGCAAACAAATTCTATTATAAATATAATATTAGACAACACATACCCTTTCAAATATAGTTTAAAAAAGATTTATGTTATATAACATAGTTACCAACTTAATGAGAACAGTGACCTCAAAACGAGAACTATGGCCCAAAAAATCCATATTTTTTCATTAAAAACATCAAAATCAACCCCCAAATCAAAAAGTGGTGCTACTGGTAGCACCAGTTTTTAAAACGGGGTCAAAATTACAACATTTTTCAAGCATGGCCTTCAAAACTTAGAAAGTAGCTCAGAAAAACCTTAAAATCGGCACCTAAAAACAAATAAAATGCTTTTGATTTTTTTTTTCTTTTCAAAACGTTAAATTTTGAGATCATTTGAAATCGTATTTTTATCACTTGGTACTATTAAAACCAAAACCTCAATATCAACCATAAAATTGAAAAGTACTGCTACCGGTAGCACCCATTCTAAAATTGGGGTATGAAAATGACACATTTTTATAATGTGGTAAAATAACTCATCATTATTGTAAAAAGAGTGATAAAATCAACCCTTAAATGTTTACTTTTTAAATGTTATTATCACGCAAAGAAAAAGGTAATATATAATGCCATGAAAATATCACAATATACTTAAAAAATTCAATGTCACTTTTTAAAAAAAAATCACTTTTAATAATAAAAAAGTAAATACAAGTTACATTGAATGAAACATAAATAATTTCTTAAAAGTATTGTTATATTGACCATATTCAAAACATATGAGCTAAGAAATTTTATTATATTATCCATAATAAAAAAACATATCATTCATAAAACATAACAAAATATTCATAACTTCATGTAAGATCATATGTAAGTTCAATGCTCTTTTTTAGTTACCATACAAACATCATATGGATCAAAAATTTGTAAAATGTTCCATACACTTATTCAGATTGACTCATGGTTTCTGAAATACCATCAGAGTCTACATTGTATTCAGATGAATGTTTTGATGAAGATGTAGATGATCCATACTCTTCTCTATTTTCGATGAATGCACCATCTGAGTCTACATGCATGCCCAACATTTCAGATGTCAAATGCATTTTTGTTCCATGACTAGGTTTAACACACTCTCATCTTGCATTTATTTCTCACGGCAACAACCTCTTGATAATCTATGTTGTATTGGAGCGAAGAGTTCCTCTCTTTGTCAAATTGAAGTCATAAACAAATATGTCAACATCATCTAATTTTAAGAGGTCAGTGCGACAACGAGTTGTATTTTGACCATTTATTTTTCTCTTTTTATTGACATGTTTCTCAACCACCATATATGGCTTGTACACACCATTGAATGGGTTTGTACTTGTTGCATACCAATGCACTTCAATTGCAATAACATCATCATTTTCTTTCTCAATCTTTATAACATTTCCTATCCAAAATGGATAACCATGTGGATCTTCAGTCGTTAAAACTACAATCATGCTACCCTCTTTAATATCTTGTATTGAACACATGTAAAGGTCTTCCATGGCTTCAGGTTGTGCGTGTGACCTTTGCGAACCAATATACATTTCTATTTCCTTTGCTTGTGTAAATTCAATAGCACCTTGAGATTCTTGAACTTCAACAATGTTTGTTTCTTCAGATTCGTTTGGCATATTTTGTGGCCAATGAAATGGAGTCTTCAACATTGTATATTCATTTGTTGAGCTTGAAATTACGTCACTTTGACTATTAAAAAAATACTCCCACCAAACAGAATCAACAACATCAAAGTACTCATATGTATCCTTAATGGACTTTTTAATTTATTCCAGGCATTCAAAATAATCTACATCTCTATTACGCCTTCGTGCATTATGGATTTCAACAAGTGATTGTAAAAATAATAACTTTGATGCAAAAATTGGACGATCTGGAATGAACTTAAAAAATGGTAAACCCGATGAAGGCCCCCATTATGTAGTAGTTGAATACTTTTTTCCCCATATAACTATTTTCCCATCAATTTTTTTGAAACAAAATTGATGTTGGAAGCTAATGTCATTAAGCTGCTCAATAATTTTTTCTTCACGATGTGATCCTTGAATAAATCTTCACATGTTAACAATTTCTTCTAATATATGAAAAACAGGCTCTAGAATATATGCTTTCTTGATACATTCAATCGATGATGGTAGACTACCAACATGTTTCCTCTTCAATGTTACTAAAAAATGACTGAACATTTGATCAATATGATCATGAGTGTGTCCAACAAGAAGGAAACCAAATTTCACCTTTCGAAAGATTCCCATTTCAACAAGAATGCTTAGATATCCAAACATAATTTGATTTTTATTTTCACTTCTAGTGTTGTCCAATTGTAGATAGAGAACTTAAGGAAAATTTCTAGACCAGTGAGTGAGCACATGATGAATTATGGTAATGGTCAGATTTGCATCATTATGAATATTTGGAGTTGTGAAGTAAACTCTTGGCCACATTTTTCCATTGAAAACCATACAACCAACCAAGTGAAACTGAATAAAATTATCTTCCTATAAATTTTTGGGTGTACGAACAAAATGTGGTAGAACTGTTTTCTTCTGGTCCATGCCATCAATTATCATACCTAAATATTTGTTTGGAGCATCATAACACTTCTTTCGATGTTTGTACATCTTTTTTATTTCACTTGATTGTTGATTCTGATGTTCTTGAAGTGCTTTGATTATGGAATCTGCACATGACATAAAATGGAACTATTGATCGTATGTTTTCATAGTTGATACCTATTCAATTTAAAAAAAACAAAATAGTAAATGCATACCTCTTTCCGCCCCTTCAGATTTATCTCTTCCTGATTTAAGAGTATCACATATACTACAAATCTCCATCCTTGACTTCTTAAGAATATGGACATTGTTGAATTTTTTCTTCCATATTCTTGAAAAATATGCATATGTAATAAAATTACCATTTCCTTCAACACCTTCAGCATATCCTTTGTACAAGTTGTAGATTTCCCTTCTTGAAAAATTATCTGGAATGTGTATTGTGTCTCTATCTGGCATACACTCTCCATGTTTGGAAAAGAAATCACGCATCCATGACAATGTAGTGTTTTTGAATGGCCCACTCTCTTGTCCATGATGTACCTTTGAATAAAATGATGGATCTTTTTCCAACCTTTTATGGATTCTTAATAGACGAAGATTACCAATTGAGTGAATTTTTTTGAAAGCCTTTTTGCAAAGTGAAATATTCTCAATGCGATAATCATATCATGTATTTGTGGATATCATGCACCCTATCAAATATGAATTCTGCATGCTCTTATTCATTGAAAAATATTTATTCCTTTTATTCAAGGCATACATGTAGTCCATGCTTTTCAAACAATTCTTTTGACAACATTCACTTGAAATCAATTCTTTTATGGAAATTGATTTAGTGAGAAATTATTTCCTAAACCTTGTATAACTAGAATGATTTGGATCGATATAAAAAGGTCTAATATTGGTCCTAGACACAATGTTTATTGCAATGTCTCCACTATTTCATCATCCTCACTAGAAGGATTTTCCTTATCACCACAAGGAGTATCAAGAAAAACATTGTCAAGAGACTGAACTAGAGAATGTCGGTCACCTTCATTTGTTGCAGATGAATGTTTGAGAACATCATCATCAACATAATCATTTGGAGAAAAATAATCATCAACATTGTGTCCGCTATTAAGATAATCATCTTCATTGCTTTAAAAATCCCCACTTGAGTGAAAATTTTCACCATCTTGCTTAGTGCCTTGAAAACCTTCATCAATATCTTGAAAATCCTCACTTTGAGGAAAATCAACATCAACATTGTTTCTTTTTAATTTATCACTCGGGAAAGAATGACCAACAATGGCGTAATCATCTTTACTACTTTGAAAATCGCCACTTGAAAGATATTCTTCATCATCCTCATTACTATCTTAAAAATCTTCACTTGGAAGAAAATCTTCATTATCCTCATCGGTACCTTCAAAATCCTCACTTTGAGGGAAATCATCACACCAACATTGCTTCTTTTAAATTCCTCATTCAAGAAAGACTGTCCAACATTGCCATAATCACCATCATTACTTTTAAAATTCTCACTTGAGGGGAATTCTTCTTCATCCTCACTCATGCCTTGAAAATCCTCACTTGGAGGAAACTCTTCACCAGTACCTTCAAAATCCTCATTAGGAGGAAATTCCTAATCACCAACATTGTTGTCTTTAAATTCCCCACTCGAGAAAAAGTGTCCACCATTGTCATTATCATCTTCACTGCTTTTAAAATTTCCACTTGAGGGAATTTCTCCATCATTTTCATTGGTGCCTTGGAAATATTCATCGATACGTTGAAACTCCTCACTTGGAGGAAATTTTTCATCCCAATCATTTAAACGTTGATCATAGTCTCCACTTTGACCTGTTGACTAGATTTATCACGCTCATATTCCTCCTCTTAATCATTGATGCCTTCAAAGTCCTCTGATTTAGGAATTTCATGAGGAACATGTTGAATAAAATTTCTTGCACCATGATCAAAATTATAACTAGCCGAAAAATACAATGTCTCATTTGCATTACAAACATTCCTATGGTGTTTCCTAGTCCCAACAAAAGAGGTATGCGAAGAATTGATTGATGTCTCAGAAATAAAATATTTTTTATCTGATGAAGCCATCCCTTCTCTCTGAGAACATAGAATGATAAAAATGCTCACCCTCCCTATGACATTATTATAACATGCATAATGATCTTTTCTCTCTAAATGCCCCCCCCCCCAAAAAAAATATAATTTCCCTCCAAAATTCCCTCCCCAGAATATTCCCCAAAAATTCACCCCAAAATATTCCCTCCAAAATTTCCCCCTCAAATATTTCCCTCCAAATTTTCCCCCCAATTTTTTTTGCTTATTTTCCCTTAAACATTAAAAACAATTTTTACTCTTTTATTTTGTTATTTACATATTAAATACAATATTTATCATGTTTATTTATTTATCCCACATTTATTAAACATATTGATGATCCATATAATTTTAGGTATATATGTAGACAATATACCTAATTTTTATTTATCTCACATTCGTTATACTAACAGTTATTTATATCATTTGTGTTATATATACACAGTCGTGTTTTGTCTTTTTATATTGTTTTATATCTTGGGCAGTATTTGTTTTAGGATTTGGAGCAAGCTAAAACATTGAGAAGACATTCGAGGAGAATCTAACAAGCAAATCAGACACATCGAGCTCAACATCCGAGGAGAATTTAGCATTTCAGAGGTTAGTTTTTTGCTAAATTCTTACAATTTACGAAAACATATTGTGTATAAGATTATCTTAAAATCACATAAAAAAAAATTATGTGAAAATTTAAAAACCTTAAATTTGTTTAGATGTTTTCTATTTTTTTCTAAAAAATACCCAAATTTTTAAAACATTTGAGACTTTTTTCAGAAAATATTAACAAAATCCTTAAGATTTTTTGAAAAACAAATGAAAAAAATTGAAATTTAGATACAATTTTTTTTCTTTTTTTATCTTATCTTTATTATGGTTTTGTATATACTTGTTTTAGTTTTGTGCTTGGGTCTTGGTTGTGGGGGTTGGGGCGATCTTCCATGGCCAACCCTCGGGCACGCCCAGGGAGATGTCGGGCATCGCCCTAGCCTGGCCAACCTTGTGGCCAAGTCGTGGGTTGTGACTTGGTCGTTGGGGGCCAGCCCTGTGGCCAAGTCGTGGGATGTGACTTGGTCGCGGGTGACAAGCCCTGTGGCCAATTTGTGAGTTGTGACTTGGCCGTGGGGGGCCAAGCTGTGGGCACGCCCATGACTTGGCCACAAGGTTGGCCCCCCACGGCCAAGTCACAGCCCATTGTAATACGTATAACATATTACAATGTAATATGTTATAACATATTACGTTGTAATATGTAATTACATATTACAATGTTATAACGCACAATTAAGCCCAATAATTATATGGATCAAATTTTTTTTACACATGGCACAATTAAGCCCAATAATTATATGGATTGAATTTTTTTTACATATGGGTTAAAAAAAAAACTTTTTTTAAAATTAGTTTTTATAATCAATGTTGTGTTTTTTAATTTATTATAATGCGAAGAGGCCTAATTTTTTTTTATCTTAATATAGGAAAATGGCAGGAAAGAGATTATCTATGAATATATCTGGATCACGACCTGTAATAATGGCATCAAAAAATGCAACTGGAACCTCCATCAATGTTAGGCAACAAAATGATAGCTTAACACCTGAGCTATCAAAGGTAATGAAGAATGTTAGAGAGTGGAAATCAGTGGAAGGTGAAAACAAACAAGAATATTCTTGATTTGTTAAAGAAAATCAAAGAAACAATGAAGATCATATATATATGTATTGTGTCGAATCAGAACATGTGGAAGGAAATTATCAGGCACTTGGCTTGTTACGAGATATATGTTTGGTGCCAACTACATATATTGTTTATGCACTTGTCAAACAAGGGAGAAATTATATCAAGTTTAGATATTGTTTCAAATTGAGAAATTATACCAAGAATGAATGTTTTTCAGAATTATGTGCATCCATCATTGATGACATTGAGAAAGACAATGTAATTTTTTTATTTCTATTTTTGTTTCGTTTATTATTTTTAGTATCATGGTAATGTTTTAGTTTTATTTAACATGAAAATGTTATAATTTATTTTTACAAGATTTTGTTGAACGAATCACACATATGTTAGTGGGGATTTACTCTACAGAGAATGATATCATGGATGTCATCAACACTTTTCATATTGAAAAGACACAAGAAGGAAGGAAAAATAAACATAAAGTAATGGAGGTTGAATCTGCAAGAGTAGACAGAGAAAACCATGAAAGAAGAAAGAAAAATCTTCATTATAGAAATCCTAAAAGGATTACAATTGAAAATGAGGAAACTCCAAATGAAGATTTTGTTGAGATTGATCCCAATGATGTTATCAGTCATTCTCGCAAAAATAACAAACAAGATAAAAGAAAAAGAGTGATGGTTGATGATGAGTCTATTCCTATTGATTATGAAGAAATCATTGATTTAGATGAAACAAATTTAAATCATAAGAGGAAGAAAACAAATGTTGATAATGTTCAAGAATCCATCGTCAGCTCAGAGTTTTATAGTGAAAGTTCTAAAGGTAGAAGATAAATAATAACATCAGGTGTTGATCTAGAGGATGGTATTATGAAAACAACACAAAATGTCATTCGAAATAGAATGAAGATGACAAACTTAGTTGATGATGGCCACACATTTCAATTGAATGTGAAACAACTTTATAAATCCACAGAACGGTAGGAAAAATATCAAATTATAAAACCATATCACTTGCATATTCATAATTTGAAAGAATTGATTAGATACAATCCATATGCACATGTGGTTGACTACCTAGTTCTTGTTGACCCAATGGAAGTTCCTACGAGGGAAGAATTTGATAGATAAAAATGTTTTGACTAAAAATATTATGTGATTGGAGGAAATCATTCTACAGAAGCTAGAAGAGAATTGATGCAAGAATATCCTAATAATCATCTTTTTGAGACAGTCAAATGAATAATTTATATTGGTTTAACAAATTCAGAAGAAAATTTATTGGCATGGGATCATAACACAGAAAATGACTACAGAATATCTATGACCTTCATTCAAAGGGTGAGATTTATCCACAATGAATTTTCTGAAATATGCCACGAGGAGAGATCAAATGTTGATGTTAAGTTTCGGAAGCAATGTTGTATGGAAATAGGATTCTCAATTGATGGTGAAAATACAAAGAAAAATATCACAAAGGAAGTGATATATTTAGAGTTGTGTATAACTATTTTCAATTGGGATTTAGAACTGGACATGGATGGGATTTGATAGATGGGATCTTCACCCTATGGGAAAATGTTAGTATAAAAAATCAGAGAGTTAAGAAGGATAAACCATTGATATGTGGCACAAGTAAGACATGTCTTGACATAAGAAATATTCCCGATGATATAACTATAACACCTTGAACATCAATACAATGAGTGAAGGATGATAAACTTATCATAACTATATTATCACGTGTTAGGTCGGGAGAATTGTCAATGGAAGAAATGTGTGATGAATTTAAAAAGTAAGTTTGTTGAGTTATTTTTATTTATGTTAGGACAAGATTTTTTTTTTTTTAGTTTAATATCAGTTTAACATTATTTTTGTTTTATTTAGTTACGAGGTGTATATGAAAATACAAGAGGAAATGGTCAATATGTTGAATGAATAAAGTTGGGATGATGTTAAACTCAACTATCCAGATTCAAGCTCTTCAACAGTATTGAAACATTTTTTTGTTGCATTCAAAAAGGTATGTTGATTTATTACATTCATATTATTCGTTTGTAAGTTAATTTATTTATATTTTAATAGTTATAGATATAAAAATATATGTTTGTTTGTTTCATTAAATATGCTAAAGAAGAATGCAGATGGAGTACTTGAAACTTTTAAAAGTTTTATTCAAAAAGCCAAGTTTGAAAGAGAAAGAAGGAGACGTGTTTAAAATGTTCAACTTGATGACACCCTTGATCACTACATTTGAAATGGGCTCGACGTTGTTCAATATAAAGTGATATTAGGTGATTGTGAAAAACTTGCAAGTATTGTTCGTAAAACAGAATACTCCCTAGTTATTGAGGATATCCCTCATGGTTAAAATATCTCAAATATTGAATATGATACTGAGCCTTATACTTACCAAGATTTTAGTAAAGTGGTTATGGGTGTAACGACCCCATCATTACGACTACAAGCGAAGTTAGTGAATTTTATTTTTATTTTTTTAGGTAAGAAGGCAACGACGACATAGTTAACCACACTTAGACGACAAACGCAACACCTAGAGATAAGGAAACAAAAAACACGACTCTACACGCTGGCACATCGAGCAACTAGGCGAAACACACATAAATCAAGGAAGGAACGACTACCCTCCCGACACAAACACAACAACGCCTACAAGCCTAAGGACAACATCCCCCATCCTGACACAATGGCCTCAATAGCCAGTACTAGAACCTCTATGGTGCACAAACAAACACATGAAGGCATTACAACCCAACCGCCAATACTACAACGACCATGAACCACACCCACAAGGGGTAGCACAGACCTCGGCCAAGTTATCCTTCACCTTTATCCCTTAGGGCGCACAATGATCCCCTCAACCGGGATCATGTCATCGACAAGTGATAGACGTGACAACAACCATGGCGTAACAACATAACTGGACCCTCAACCCTGCTAAAATAAATGCGTTAGGAGATCAAGGACTATATAAACACCTGATGACTAACCCTAGCACCCAACAACAATAAAAAAGACGAATAAGACATTAAATCAACACAAAAATCTCCTTGCGCAACCAAATCCATATGCACACCTCGAATAAAATTATTAAGGTACAAATCCTTTTAAAGAAAAAACAATAAATGATAGAGGAAAAATCGTTGATAAGATTAATACAAGATAATACAACTATTTTACAATAATTAAGAAATTCATATAAGGTTTGTTGGATCATGTTGTCATTGATGCCAATGGTTTGATTATTTGGGAGATTGTTGGATCATATGTCATTGATGCAAATGGTTTGGTTTGATTGATGTCAAGTAATTGATTGATTGATGATTGATGAGCAATGTATATGCATTGATGAGAATGATATATGTCCAAGTGGAAACCAGTTGATAAATATGGATCATTGATAGGATGCCCTTGATGAGAATGATAGATGTCCAAGTGGAAACCAATTGATAAAGATGGATCATTGATATGATGCATTGATGGAGATGGATCAATGAGTTGTCATTGATACATGATGCATAGTTGATATATATGATGCACTGGTGAATTGATGAAAAGATTAATCATTATTGTCTTATCATGGTTGATAGGTTGCACAAATGGATGAACTCCAAAGTGGTCCCCTTATGGTGAAAGCCCTCATGGGAAGACTCTTTACGGATTGAGTTATTCTAGAAGAATGGTTGGAGGACTCATGCTTGCATGTGGATTAATGAGATGAAGATCAATGAAGTTGTTGGTGAAACTATCATAGATGGATAGTGATTGACATGCCATTTTCGGTTGTATGTGAAATGTCACATAACTCCTCACGGTTTGAGAGTTATGGCTCTACAAAGTTGAAGGACCCCCATATGACGGCTTGAAGCCCCAAAAGGTCAAAGAAGTCAAAGTGCTTGAAAATAAGATATCATTATTTAAATGATAAAGTAAAGTGACAAAATAAAGAAAGATTATTTAAATGATAAAGTAAAGTGACGAAATCAAGAAGGAATATTTAAATGATAAAGTATTGGAGAACTTTCTATTCATGGAAAGTGGTTAACCCTAAAATAAAGAAAATAGGTTAAGTGACCTAGAAATGGGTTAAGTAACCTAAAAATGGGTTAAGTGACCTAGAAGATGAAAGTATAAATAAGAAGCTAGGATCTCTTGTAAAATGTACATTTGGTGAGAATCATTTTGTGGATCAATGGAGAGCTTCTTGTGAATATATTTTGGAGTATTGATGGAGAGCTTATTGTGAGAGCATCTTATTGGTTTGGATCTCTTGAGCATCATTGAAGATCTATTCTAAGGAAGAGAGTGAGAGGAGGATCTCATGGATGCATCAAAGTTTCGTCAATGTTAGAGATCTTGACGGCAAAATTATCAGATTCACAAAAAAACTTATTTTCGGATGCCCACACTGGTTGTCTGTGTATAGGGTGCGTGTAAACACAGATTGGATATGTATAGGGTGAGTGTATACACAGGTTGACTGTGTACAGGGAGCATGGAATGGATAAAATCATGAAGATTTGTGTTTGAGCTGGTGCCAAGCTCTTGGATGATGAGGCAGATTCTAGATCTGCATTCTATGGCCTCAGATCTATCACTGAGACACCGGTATGGTTACATTATTGTCTTGATGGATACTATTGTTTGATGTGTTGTGAATGCTTAGGGAATTCTTGGTATGACTTCTATGATGTGGCTCAGTTTGGTTGATTTGGTTGATGGAGTGAGAAGCACTCTTGTGATTCAGTAGTGACATGATTTCTATGGTATACTAGTTGTTTATACATGATTGAGATAGCATTCATATTGATTTGTTGTGGAGCATGAGCAAGCTATTGGAGAGATTGGATGTGTTGTGACTGGCTGTGGGTCAGTTTGGATAGTGGAAGATAGAAGAGAAAGTGATTGCAAGTTCCAGATGATATGAGGATGTGAAACGAAAAACCCTAGTTTCTCAGAAGCATCTCTTTGTTTCATTATACACTGGTCGCATGCACACGCGGGCTGTAGTGAGCCAGGGTGCGTGCACACATGGGCTGCACTACTGAAAGGTCGCGTACCTGTTGACAAATTGATATCTGTTGAGGATTTTTGCCTCATCTCAGTTGGTGCTAAGGGTGTAGGCTGAGTCTTGGATTATAGAGAAGGTGCTCTTATAGAGTTGTACTCTATTCAGTTGTTGTTGATAAACCCCAAGGATTGCAGTTCGTAATAAAAAGAAAATTGTACATACATCTTGTGTTCTTTGTGTTCATTGTGGTGATGACTTGTTGATGATATATTGTTGATATGTGCTCACATCTAACTGGTTATAAATGACAGCAATGAGTAATGAATAAATGTTGAATGGTAATTGATGAGTTTTTGTACAAGAGGGAAGTTTTGGGTAAAAGAGCCCCACACTCATTCACCCCCCCTCTAAGTGTGGTAGGTGTGTCCAACAATTGGTATTAGAGTAGGCCTTCACTACATGCCTTAACAAGATTGAAGGAGATCCATAGACACACAAATAGATGATGAAGTTCCAATCCTTGATGATGAAAACTATTCTACTTGGAGAATAGAGACGAGAGTGTATTTGAAGACAATGGGAGCAGCTATTTGGAAGGCAACCATCGGTGGATATGTTCCATTGAAGAAGAAGTCAAAGTTTGCAGCTCAAAGGGAAGGAAAGAAGAATGATTCATTGTCTCTCAAGACCA
Source organism: Picea engelmannii (assembly GCA_009831015.1). NCBI lineage: Eukaryota > Viridiplantae > Streptophyta > Pinopsida > Pinales > Pinaceae > Picea > Picea engelmannii. The sequence goes on from ML780728.1 coordinate 763,855, forward strand.
TTTTTGGTGGACTCTCAAGCCCTATCAAAGAGAACATGGGCCAATGCACTTCTGCCAAGGATCTATGGCTAAAGCTAGAGGAGGCATATCAAAGCAAGGAAGAGAAAAAAGAAATTGAAGACCACTCCATCAAGATCATCAAAGGTAAAGAATCATCAAAAACTCTTGAATGCATTATTTCTAAATGTGATTTTGAAAACATTTCAAGTGAGGATAAAGTATCAAGTGATGATAGAACAAAGGAAGATCTTGAAGATGAAGGCAAATAATTATGTGTTGATGTTGAAAAAAATGAAGAAAGTGAAGATACTTCAAATGAAGGTAAAGAACACTCAAAAACCCTTGATTGCAATGATGATGATGAATTTTTCTCTACAAGTGAAGAAGAATATGTAGAAACATTTTTTGTAAAGTTTGATGGCATTTATCCCATGAAAAGAATAGAAGGAAATCTATTAAAACTTCAAAAGGAAATTGAAGAGGGTTTATATAGATATAGAAGCGATCATTATTATATAGACTATAAATATCTTTCAGATAACACTAATAAGTTTCTTAGGAGATGTCTAAGGCACATCTTGAAGTTAAAAGAAATGATCAAGGAACAAGAAGAGAGCAATAAAAATCAATTAGAAGAAAAGGAAGAAGAGATCACAAGACTAAAAGATGGAAAATAAGATATGAATGTAGAAGATGAGATTAACAAAAGTTTTGAAACTATTGTCCATCTCAAGACCCAAATTAAAGAAGCCAAAAGAATAGAGGAACTATTGAATAATCAAATAAATGAAAAAGAAGAGTCATGTTGTAAGTTAGAAGCTAAAATTGTTGACCTTATAAAGAAGGTGGAAAAGTCAAACAAAATCTTGAATAGCTCACGAATCTTGGATGAGATCTTGGAAAGTAAAAAACCATCATGTGATAAATCAGGTCTTGGATACAAAGTAAAAGATACACATGATGAAGCAAGAACCTCAAAGAAGCATGAGGTGAGTCCATCAAAGAAAGAAGACAAGACAATGTTGCAAAGAAACCATCTGCACAAGACAAAGAAAATTTCAAAAGTACAAAGCAAGGAAGACATCAAGAAGCCATTTTTGGGACACCAAAGCAAAGGTATGAAAGTATTTCTCATGGTCATTGCTATTCATGTAATCGATATGGTCACAAAGCTTTTGAATGTAAATATTATGAAAAGAAAAATAATGGAAGATTGTATAACACCATGAGGTGTTGGAGATGTGATCAAGTAGGACACATTGTTGTTCACTGTAACACTGTAAGATGCTACAGTTGTAGTGGATTTGGCCATAAATCCCAAGAGTGTTGGAACACAAGAAGAAATTCCATGATGAGGACTTCACATAGCATGGATAGAAGAAGAAATGAAGTAAGAAAGGGAGATATCCTTGAAAATATGGATGCTCAGAGCTCAAGTTCTGAGGAGAAGGGTCATCTACAGAAGTGGGTGAAGAAGACAGAGTAGCCATATCAGAATGAAAGACTAAAGGGAAGTACAAAAGTGTCATCTACTGAGGCACACGCAGGTGACAGTGGTGACAGTCACATGCATACACGTGCTGACCTTGAATAGGTCGCGTACACACATGCTCTATTGTGCAGCAGACCACGTATATGTTGTAAAGCCTTGGAAAAAGGAAAATGCACATGACTTGGAGTTTGATGTGATGGTATAACTCTGTATTTTAGGGTCTGACATTGTTTATTGCAGGTTCTGACACTATTTTTTGTAGGTTTTCATGGTAAGATCACACAATGGTATAATAAACATAAATATTGGGTCCATGGCACTAACCCAAGAGTATGGATTGATGTTGATCTGCTAGGATTAATCATTTTGTGATGTTGATGGTGGATGCACATGATTGACACAATTGGTAGATGTAGATGTTGGCATATTAGTAGATGCACATATTGGTATATGGTGGATACATTTTCATGGATCATATATTTTGTCACATTGTTGATGTACATGGTTGATGTACATGAGTGTTGTGCATGGTGGGCACATTTTGGTGCATGATGTACTTGGTTGATATACTGTTCATGATTCTCTATTTCATTGTTGACATATTTTTTGATATATGGTATGGCACAAGTTTGATGCATGAACAAGTCCAAGGATCGTCATATGGTAGCATATTGTTCATCTTGCAGAGAAGATAGGGGGAGACATACCCTTAGGGGGAGTCATTCTTCTTCCCATGATTCTAGGAGGATATATTTATCAGATGCATACCTAGAAAAGATCCCTATATTTGAAGAAAGAGCACAGAGGCATAATTCCAAGGGGAGTGATGGTCATAGAGGGAGCATGAGAAATGTATTTTCAGCATTACACTAGATTGATATCCCTTGTTCAAAAGGGGAGAGATTATTCAGCGAAAACAAGACAGGGGGAGAAGCCCCAAAAGGAGAATGGCCCTTTTCCATTGATGTCAAAGGGGGAGAGATAATCACATTGATGTGATTGATGTCTATTGATGGGAGAGATTGATGTGGAGAGATAGTCACATTGATTATTGATGAAGAAGCATGCCTTGTCTACATGTTGACATCAATAATTGGTAATTGGAGTTGACATCAGTGTTAGTATTGCCATCAATGCCAAAGGGGGATATTGTTGGATCATGTTGTAATTGATTCCAATGGTTTGATTATTTGGGAGATTGTTGGATCATACGTCATTGATGCAAATGGTTTGGTTTGATTGATGTCAAGTAATTGATTGATTGATGATTGATGAACAATGTATATGCATTGATGAGAATGATAGATGTC